>AWOL01S0016564.1:17836-55256 GCA_000715115.1 Nicotiana otophora | reverse complement strand
GGAGGAGGGAAGTGTAGAGGGGGGAAGCAAAGAAGAGAGGGGAAGGGGGACTCTTTTTGGTAGATTTGTCCTTTCCTCATTGGTTGTAAATTGATATTGTAGGCGCTTAGCAACACACGATGTGTCTTTGATGAAAGTTTGTTGAGTAAAATGTATCAAATATTTTAGGTAGTATAGGTGTTTAATAGGAACAAATGCAAGTTATAATGTCAAAATGAAAACACCATACAAGTTTAAGAGGATGTGTATGTCTCTAGCCTTTTTTATTTCCTTCAAAAAGAGCCTTATCAAATGTAATCATAGTTTGTCAAATACTTAATTTATTGTTTTGTTATTTATGGCATCGAACTCCTAGAAACTCACAAATTTCTTGCTTTGCATCTATATTCTTGTCCAATTTGAGTCATGTTTAACCTCTTTTTTTAATGCATTCTAAAAATCAATACTGGATGATAGGTTATATGTATCCCTGTTATGTTTTGATGATCTGACAAACTTATTGATAAGAACTAGATAAGGAACCTGTTACACATCCTCAAGTACTTAAAAGACAACACGTCTCAGTTTGGGGACGCGGTTCAACTCTTCAGAGTCAATGGAACAACAGAGGGAACAGGCCACCAGTTCCCGTTGGTGACCGTACAAGTCAACTCCCCACAGTTGTAAAGTTGCTGTCTGCATATGAAACAATGCAAAAATAGTGTAGCAATCAAATTTATGGGGAATGGCCTTTACCTAACTTGCTTACATCATTCAAGTGATATCACAAATGAGTTATTTACATCAAGCAAAGGTAAAACAAAACATTTGCACATTCAAGAATTGATCAAGCATTTTCTATCAAGTATGTGCCAATATTGCAATTGATTCTCAAGGGCATCGAGAACAAAGAACAGCATAACGAAGAACCAGTTTCATGTATTGAGTCATTATATGTCCTTAGTTGTGTTGCACCTTTGTTAAAGTTCTTTACTTGTAATTCCTACTTAGCTTAGTTAGAAGTATTGTGTAGGAAATCTTTGTAAATCAAAAACACTTGTGTTTGTGTCTTGGCTAGAGTTAGTCGAGTAGTAAAGTCTTTATAATAGAGTTATTACAAAGTGGCTTGTAATAGAGTTGTTACAAGTTAGTGAGGGATTAAGAGGTTAATTCCTAGGTTACAATAGGTTGTAACCTAAGGTTTGCTCAATAGTGAAGTTGAAATCCTACAAGGGTAAGTGTGGTTTTTAATCCCGTGAGCTAGAAATTTTCCATGTAAAACTTCTTTGTCTCATTTACCTACTGCAATGTGCGTGTGTTCTGTGGGAACAAATAGAGAACCTGGTTCTCTATATAGTTTAGTAGACCCTTGAACTCTATCAATTGGTATCATAGCAGGTTCTTTGCAAAAGGTTAACACCTAGAAAGGATCGTCATCATGGCTGCTCTACCAAACATCGAGGAAGGACAATCAACGTACAGAACACCTATATTTAATGACCAATACTATGGTTGGTAGAAAACAAGAATGCATGATTTCATCATGGCTGAGGACTCAAAGTTGTGAGACGTAATCTGTGATGAACCTTTTGTTCCCATGAAAATTATAGATGAGGGAACAACTACAATCCCAAAAACAAGAAAAGAGTACAATGATGCTAACAGAAAGACTATTGAGAACACTTTCAGGGCAAAAAAGATTCTTGTCTGTGGCATCAGACCAGATGAAGACAATCGCATCTAATATTGTAAGAGTGCTAAGGAGATCTGGGAAGCTCTTCAAACAACACACGATGGGACAACTCAAGTCAAGCAGTCTAAGATTGACATGTTGACAACTAAGTATAAGCTCTTCAGAATGAAGGACGGCGAGTCCATTCAGGACATGCACACTAGCTTCACCTCTATAGTCAATGAGATTCACTCACTGGGTGAAATTATTCCCAGGAACAAACTTGTCAGAAAATACTTAGTGTATTACCCGGTTCCTAGAAAAGCAAGGTAAACGCCATCACAGAGGCAAAAGATTTTTGCAGAAGCTGACCATTGATGAACTCATTGGTAATCTGAAAACGTCAATATAGAAGAAAACGGATCATGAGAGAAGAGAGCCCAAAAGGGAGAAGAACATGGTCCTCAAGACAAACAACAATAAATCAAGTGGTGAGGATGCTGATATGGCTTACTTGACAAAGAGATTTCAGAAGATGGTCCGCAAAAATGGAGGTATTCCAAAGAAGGACAGCTCTAGCAAGCCAAGAGGCTATGACTTATGTCATAAGTGTGGGAAGTCAGGGCACTTCATCAAAGATTGTACTCTTCTCAAGCAAGATCATTACAAACACAACTCAGACAAAGCAGCTAAGACGGACCAAGTTCCTGACAAACGATTCAAAAGAAAAGATGATGCTGACAACATTGTGAAACAAGCTCTTGCTGCATGGGGAGACTCCTCAAGTGAATTTGGCGAAGATGATGACAAGGTGTCAGCTCCATGATGGCATTAGAAAGTGAAGTAACTGAATATGACTCTATTTTTTCCTGATGGCACAATCTGAGGATGTTGACTTTCTGGATTTTCAAAGAAATTTGAAATCCTATTCCCAAAAGAAGCTTATATCTTTGGCTAATATTTTAATTAATGCTTATCACAGTCTCATTAATGATAAAAATGTGCTAACCGCGGAACTAGGAGAAATAGAACACGAGAGAGATGATCTAGTGCTAGTTGCGGTTGATCAAAGAGAGACCATTGAGAGTTTAAAAAAGGAAAAAGATACTTTGACTAAGATAATTGCAAACATATAGCATGAGAGAGATGACCTATTAGTAGTAGTCGTGGGCTTAAAGGAAACAATTGAGGAACTAAAAAGGGAAGATAGGCATGAGATTACCCAAAAGGGAAAGGATGTTGCAAGTGAGGCACAACTTAGGCTTGAAGATGAGCTAAAATCAGTGAAATCTAGTCTATGAGCCGAACTTGAGAGAAACAGATAGCTTGAGGAAGATCTAGGCAGAGTTAAGAATGATCTAGAAAAATCAATCCGGTGGACCTAGTCCTCTAATGCTATCACTGCCTTGTATAAAAACAATGGGGGAAACAGGCAAGGGATAAGGTTCCAAAGGAAAAAAGACTCCTTACAACCCTCATATCAAGTATGTTACTGTACCTGATAACTGGCTTTGCACTCACTGTGGTAACACTGGCACTTTAAGGAAACCTGTAAGGCCAAGTTTCAGTCTCAACAGAAAAAGAAAGTTTTTGCTAAAAAGGTAACTACTATTAGAGAACCTGGTCCCTTATATAAAACTCGTGTGATGCCTGTTTGGACCAAGAAGGTCCTGATTCATCCCTTTTGTCATTACAAAGGACCCAAACTTGTTTAGGTTCCTAAGTCTAACCCTTGATTTCCTTGTGCAGGGAGCAGCCAACAATGATACATTGATAGTGGCTGCTCGAATCACATGAGTGGAAGCACAAATGATTTCCTTTCACTCAAAGCCCTTCAAGGAGAGAATGTATCCTTTTGAAACGGCAAAAAGATATACATTCTGGGAAATGGAAGAATTGGGAAGTCTCTTTCTCGCTCAATTGAAAATGTGTACTATGGGAATGGATTAAATTACAGTCCGTTAAGTGTCTCCTAAATATGTGACAAGGGAAACAAGAGTGGTGATTTCAGCTGTCTAAGTGTTGTTGATGATGATGCTAAACTATGGCACAGAAGGATGTGTCATGCAAGTTTCACGTTACTGAACAAGTTGGTCAAGAAGGACTTGGTTTGTGGCTTGCCCAACGCAATCTTCAAGGATCATAAAGTGTGCGATGCAATGTGTTGAGGAAAGTATACATGTGATCTTTGATGAATTTCACCACTCATATGCGAAGGATTCACATGATAAGATTGATCAAGAGGGAGAACAGTCAACTGTCCCTGGTGAAGTCATTGACATGGCAAATGGAAAACTTGACATGATGAGTCCAGTCAAGAATTCAAATGACAATGGCACAAATGAATCTCCGGCTGACATAGAGGAACCCGGTTCCTCAATCACAACAACTAAATCTAAAAACTAATTTACTGATGCAGATTAAGAGACCCCACATGCAGAGAGAGAATCACATTCAGAAATACCTGGTTCATCCCACAACAAGATTCGGGTGTCTAACTGGAAACACAAAAGTTCACATCCTCTGGAAAATATGATCACTCCTCTTGATTCAGGAATTCAAACAAGATCAAAGGCAACAAAAGCGCTTGTCTTCTCAGCTTTTCTCTCTCAAATTGAGCCCAAGAATATCAAGGAAGCATTAAAAGATGCTGATTGGATTATAGTTATGGAAGAAGAACTCCATCAATTTAAGAGGAACAATGTATGGCACCTAGTTCCACGACCTGCTGACAGAACCGTTATAGGAACCAAGTGGGTATTCAGAAACAAACTTGATGAGTTTGGAAACACAACAAGGAACAAGGCAAGGATAGTAGTTCAAGGCTACAATCAGGAAGAAGGGATTGACTATGATGAAACCTTTGCTCCAGTTGGCCGAATGAAGGACATCAGAATTTTTATTGCCTTTGCATCTCATATGCAATTCAAATTGTTCCAAATGGATGTCAAAAGTGCTTTTCTGAATGGCTTTCTAAAAGAAGAAGTCTTAGTCAAGAAACTGCCTGGTGTCAAGTGCCATGAGCATTCTGAGCACGTGTTAAAACGTGACAAGGCATTATATGGACTAAAGCAGGCTTCTCGAACATGGTATGAAAGGTTGTCCATGTGTCTTCTAGAAAATGGCTTTACAAGAGGAAAAATTGACAACACTCTATTTCTGAAGAAACGAGGGAGGAACCTATTCATTGTGCAAGTTTATGTTGACTACATCATATTTGGTGTAACAAATGATTCTCTGAGTGAAGAGTTTGCAATGCTCATGGGAAGCGAGTTTGAAATGAGCATGATGGGAGAATTGACTTTCTTCTTGAGGTTGCAAGTCAAGCAAACTTCTAAGGACACAATGATAAGTCAGCAGAAGTACATCAAAGAGCTTCTGAAGAGATTTGAGATGGAGAGTTCAAAGATCATTGATACACCCATTGCCACTGCCACTAGCCTGGATATGGAGGAACTTGGTTCTCTTGTAAATGAGACTACGTATAAAGGCATTATTAGGTCACTTCTGTATCTCACAGCAAGTAGACCAGACATTGTTTACTATGTGGGACTTTGTGACAGGTTTCAATCCTATCCAAAGGAGTCTTATCTGAAGGTTGCAAAGATAATTCTAAGGTATCTCAAAGGAACGCAGGACATGGTTCTCGACTATCCCTTAAGAGATAATTTAGACTTAACAGGGTATGTTGATGCTGACTATGCTGGTTATCTGGTGGATAGGAAAAGCACTTCTGAAGCTGAGTATGTGGCATCTGCCTCTTGCTGTGCTCAACTACTGTGGATCAAGTGACAGCTAGAAAATTTTGAGATAATATTGAGAAAGGGCTCATCTGCAAGAAGTTTTGTAGCACAGAAGATCAAATTGCAGATATCTTCACCAAAGCACTGAGCATGAAACTCTTTGAAAAGAATCGCTTGGCACTAGGGTTGATGAAGTCTAGCTAGGGACCTGGTCCCTCGATGATTGGCTATGAAATAAATGTACAAGTAAAATAGCTAAAAAATGTTTTTTGGCAAAGTATAACTCACCTCTATACCGTTACAATTAGACACGCATGACGATTACAGAGCAAACAAGAAGTTAATGCATTGCACGTTGGTCAAAGGATGAGGCTTACATTTTCAAACTCTGTCAGGGAACCTGGTTCCTTTGACACAGGTTAGTAGTACCTTTATACTCTCATGCACAATTGTTTAAACGGTTGAAATGGTGCCACGTCATTATACAGTTAGTTTCTTTTTGCCTCTTGAATCAAAGCATCTCACCCTTTATAAAGCGACCCGACTACCCAAAATTGATACCCAACCGGTGTCTTGCTCCTCTCAAATAAATCCATTCACGGTCACTTTCAGAACTGCTCATATCACGAATCCAAAATTTCCCTTTTTCCTTCTTCAAACTTTCTTCTTCAACTAACTACACTTCACCATGTCTGACAATCAGGAAACACAAAATGCTCCAAGCATTGTCTCAATTGTGTCCCTATCCATTGAAACACCAGTGATAAAGCCCACACCCTCTGTTCTGACTAGTCCAAACCCTAAGCTATGGTCAGAACCAACCATGCTTCCTCTCTAACCCAGTCGAGTTTTGTTTTGCATCCTAGTCGCAAAACATCGACTCCTAGGAAATTTATGGTTGTGACCTCTACTTATACCTCACCGGAAAATATGGTTGACAAAGACACAGTGGATGGAGAATAAAATCAAAACGTTTCTAGTCTACCAGTGGAAGAAACTTCTGTTAAACAACAAGGTGTGGGTCATACCAGTGATGAATCGACAATGGCAGCCCCGGGCTTGGATCCTATAGGTAATGATCCTCTTATGCCTTCAGAATTTACTTTGGAGTAATAAGAACATGAAGCTATAGAAAATATATTTTCAATCGCTGCTGAGGGAAGTCTGATTGGAGGTTATGAGGGTGTGTCTGAGTTTGAGGGGGTACAGAGGTCGAGGGAAGGGAACTGGTGCCTATCAAAAATATGGCACCAGACAGTACTACTGGGGAACTTCCCGAGGGACCTGATCCCTCCACACAAGAGGAGCACTATGCTCCTACTTAGGATAAAACTCCTTGTTCTTCTAAAGAACCCCATGTTAGTGCTGATCCCGTTCCCTGTCCTCATTTCTATATTGATCCATTAGCCATTATTCCTCCAGAGATGCGATCTCTGTCTGAGGAGGAAAATGTAGGGAGTGAAGATGACTATGACAATGTGGCTCTTGAGAGCTTCATTAGGGCTAAGAGTAGTTAGGCAACTCCCCAAGAGTCAACTTTTAAGAGACCTATCACTAGGTTGCAGAAGAAAGAAGAATTTGAATCAGTTTTAAGGAAAAACAGAAAAAGAATAGAAGAAGAGGAGATTGGTGAAATATGGAAAGGTTGTAAATGAGAAAGCAGTGCCTCATGCACTAGTCATTAATGCTGATGATGAGGGAGAAGAGGAACCTGGTTCCTTGGTTTATAAGTCCTCAAAGAAACTTACTGTTCCAAAGTCCAAAAGGGATTCATCTGTGAGTAAAATGGTCTTGAGCAAGGTTGAAGATGAAAAATCTTGTGAAAAGGTAGTTGAGGAATCTGGGGAATAAGTGACAGAAGAATCAGTTGAAAAAGTATATGCGAAAAGGGTGTCTGGAAAATCTGCTGAGAACGGAAAGAGTGCTTGCACATTAGTAAAAATGAAGAGTGATGCTAGTGAGGAACGTGGTTCCTCCAAAACGACCAAGATTGCTGATACCCAGGATGCTAGCAAGGAAAAATTAAAAAATCAAAAGGTATTGTGGGGCCGTACATTTGCCCCTGATATTCTGGATATGGATGAAATGCACCAATTGGTGGAGATCTTTGAATTCCAATAGTGGAAACACTTGTTCACAAGTGACTATCCCAAAGTTTATAAGGATGAAGTGCGCAGTCTTTATGCCGACGTCTTTACAGTTAAGGATGATCATATTTGTGTGATGGTGAATGGTGTTGATCTTTTGATGGACTCTGCTGTGCTGGGAACTATCTTGGGAGTGCCTGCTGAGGGTTTGTCTTCTGTTCAAGGAACCTTCTCTTCGAACATTATAAATGCTATCTTGAAAGATAAGGCAGTTCAGCAAGGGGAACTGTGCACAAGAAGGCCCTCATTTCATTGTACCAACTGTTGTTTGAATTGGTGAACAAGGTTTTTCTGCATCATGCAGAAAGAAGGTCCAATACATCTCGAGTAGACCTGGTTATCATGGAAGCACTAGATGTCTACGCAACTATCAACCTACCTGGCATCATGATAGAACACATGCAGAAGGTGGCAGAGTTCAAGGATGGTAATCATGGGTTACCTTACGGGTTCCTCGTCACTAAGGTTTTTGAGTTCTTCAAAGTCCCTTTGGGAAAAGCTAAAGTGGGTACTCGTAAGCACACCTTCTCCAAGACCACCCTCGAGGAATGTGAGTACATTGATAAGGTTGGAGGGGTTAGCAGCACTTCTACTATCTCCCAGTTGATCAACGCCCAAAACAGTTCCACTTATGAGATAAGGAAGCTGAAGGTAAGGAATGCCATTCTTGAGGGTCAGCTAAGTCAGCTTCATGAGACACCTAGTTCTTGTAGCTCTTACAGCACAGAGGTTGCCCATCTGGCCAAAGAAAATGCCGACCTCAGGAAACAGGTTGAGGACCTGAAGGAGAAACTGCTCAATGAGGAGATGTCAGCTAATGCTGTAATGGAAATCCTTCTTACAAACCTTGCCTCTTCATCTAAGCATTCCCCTTACAGTGCTCCCTAGAACCTGTTCCTAGTGTCTGTCCTCTGTTTTCAGTCTTAATGATGTTTATGATTGGTACCTTTTGATGTTTTTATTTTGTGGGTGTTTTGGTAACAATGGAACTGCTCCCTACTTAATTTCCAAATATCTAATGAAAGTTTCATCCCCTTGTTGTGTATGTCTTGCTCTTTTGCTCTGTTTTTAGTCATGGTTGTTTGCACACATGTGGCATGCGTTAACCAAGCTAGACTTCTTTTTGCTTATTGCTTGCTACTAATCTTTTTGTGATGCTAAAAGGGGGAAAAATAATTGAGGGGGAACAAGTTAGGGAACAGGTGCATGGGGAATACAGGTTATGTGTATGTCATTCATCATTCTGGCTCTTAAGGGAAACTTCAATTATAAGTTTGTCATCATGAGAAGGGGGAAATTAATAGGTTATATGTATCCCAGTTATATTTAGATGATCTAACAAACTTATTGATAAGAACTAGATAAGGAACCCGCTACATATCCTCAAGTACTTAAACAACAAAAAGTCTCAGTTCGGGGACGTGGTTCAACTCTTCAAAGTCAAAGGAACAATAGAGGGAACATATGGCCACCAGTTCATGTTGGTGACTGTACATGACAACTCTCCACAGCTGTAAAGTTACTGCCTGCACACGTAACAATGTAAAAACAGTGCAGCAGTCAACTTTATGGGGAATACCTTTTACCTAACTTGCTTACATGATTAAATTTATGTCACAAATGAGTTATTTACATCAAACAAAGGTAAAACAAAACATTTTCACATTCAAGAATTGATCAAGCATTTTCTCTCAAGTCTGTGCCAATCTTGCAAGTGATTCTCAAGGGCATCAAGAACAAAGAACAGCATAACGAAGGACCAGTACATGTATTGAGTCATTACATTTCCTTAGTTGTGTTCCTACTTAGCTTAGTTAGAAGCATTGTGTAGGAAATCTTTGTAAATCATAAACCCTTGTGTTTGTGTCTTGGCTAGAGTTAGTCGAGTTGTAAAGTCTTTGTAATAGAGTTATTACAAAGTGGCTTGTAATAGAGTTGTTACAAGTTAGTGAGGGATTAAGAGGTTAATTCCTAGGTTACAATAGGTTGTAATCTAATGTTTTCTCAGCAGTGAAATTGAAATCCTACAAGGGTAGGTCGGGTCTTTAATCACGTGAGTTGGGAGTTTTCCACGTAAAACTTCTTTTTCTCATTTACCTACTGCAGTGTGCGTGTTTTCGATGGGAACAAATAGAGAACCTGGTTCTCTATATAGTTTGGTGGACCCTTGAACTCTATCACTGCCGATATTTCAAAAAATACAAAGATAAGTGTGTTTGACCAAAAAATAATTATCTTTGGCCAAACTAATTGAATATATTTAATGAGGGGTTAAGCTTAGCTAATAATAATAACTTCATATATGAATTCAATGTTCGGATATCAATAATGGGAGAGGAATATTCAAGATTTAATTACATTGAATGGCACTAAAGTAAATAGGGAGAATGATTCATCCAATCTCGAATGGGATGAAATGGTTCCTCTTTTGACTATGATGAATGACAGATAGATACAAGAATTGCGGAGCCTTTCTTGGATCCGCTGTCTAAGATGTAAAGAGTCTGTTTTTTATCAAGAAAGTTCTTGTCATAGAGGACCCTCAACTGATCTATCTCTTTCTATTTATAGGGTCAACTCAATTAACCCTAAAAGTACAAGTATAAAGAATATCTAACAGAATATTCTCTACTAAACTTGATGTTACTTCTCCCCCTGATACTCGACCCCGACCATAATTTGTTGCTCGGCAACGAATCCTATTAGTTATTAGTCAACTTCGGCCATATTATTTATGGCAACATCAGTCATGTAGAATGCCCTTAGGAAGATTTTGACACATACAGTTAGTCCCTCGGATTATCGGGGCCGTCTCTCAGACCATCTCGGTGAGTGGACTTCGCTAGTTGTAGTTCGAGAGATTTTAGGCGAGCTGGTCGAGTAGAAACATTCTTGGTGAGGTGATAACAATGCACTTCCTGAACCATAACTTATGGTTAGGTTGATTCAGAATGATGCCACGATGCCGCGCATCATTATAACGTGTTTTCTCAATGTATTGCGTCATTTCCCATGCCTCTGTCATTTCGATATCCATGCAGGGCATTGACGGTTTATATTCTCGCTCGTGGTGCTCAGGTTCTTATAAATAGGGACATAAGACCCTTTGCCTGGGTTTTAGTGCTTTTTGAATATTGAATATTCATCTCTCCATCCTTCTTTCATTGTTGTTGCTTTTGTTACCTTCAGCCTTACGTTCCTGTTTTCGCTGGTTTGGATATCTTCTCCCACCTATATCTCTTCTCCGCTTGCATTTTCTCGATATAAAAATGAGAAAAAATAGTTAATACAACCAATTCAGGGGGAGTGCCTGCTGCTGTCCCCTTAGCAGTTCGCATGCCCCCCCCCTCCCCCGGATGATAAAGTGGCCATGGTTGCTGAAGATGACAGCTTTCCTATGGTGGAGGAAATAGTTCCCCGTAAGGAGAAGGATAGGTCTGATTTCTCAAAGATGCCCGAAGATGACCCCGAAATTTTAGAGTCACTGATGACAGAGGCGGCCATTGCCAAGTTTATGGCTAAATAAAAAATTCCCGCCCACATAGATATCATCCCAGCGGGGCGTGACGTGGTACAAATACATCCCCATGGGTACTGCGCCTTCTATTCCTACCCCTTCTTCGTAGGCTATTCTTTTCCAATTCTACCCCTGCCGAAGAATTTTGTCTCTACTACTGAGTGTGGCCGGCTCAACTCTCCCCCTATATTTGCTAGCTCATCCACGTGATTTCGAAGTTCGCAGAGTTGGCCGGGGTCGAGGTAATCATCTGTCACTTGATGCATCTCTTCGCCCCCAATTGTTTCAGGGGGACGATGTTACATCTTCGCCACTGGGGTGGCAAATGTATTGTGTCAAAAATTGATGATAAGGCCAACTTCCAGTTTTGGCTGAACTACTTCTACGTCCGAACTGAGTAGTAGTGGAAAATGAAAACGGGTTTCTTGATCTTTGGAACTATGCTCATAAGTACCTTTCCTCATTTTCCCTTTGTTGCACTTTGTACTGGTCGGCCTTGATTATGCTTAATTTCTCATTTTACGCTGTGGAGGTTGAGCCCCCTCCCTTGGTCGAGGATATTCATGAGTGGGTTAGACAAGTCCTTCCTCACACAATGGGGATTCACGAATGGTCGACATTCTGCGCTAAATTCAGGCCCACATTTCTCGGTATGTTTGCTTATTTTCGTCATTGAATGTTTCTAGTAGGTCGCCTTTTGGGTTGCCGTTTATCTTTGCGGGGATTGATCTTGTTTGATTTTTTTTATCAGCACGGAGAGGTCTGAGGGGGTCAAGAGCTCCTACACCTGTATTCAGCCAGGCGACTGCCACAACGGAATCTACTTTAGTTACAACTACATCTAAGCCTACCAGGTCGTCTGCCTCTGTTCGATCTCTGGTTTTGGCGAGGTTAGCTCAACCATCGGCGTCCACAACATCTGGGACATCGGCTTGTCCATTGCGGTATTTAGTTGATGGGTCATTGTCGAGAGAAGAGGATTTGAATCCACGAAAAAGGATATCGATGGATAACGGTGATGGTACAATTCGAGCAGTGGACTCTACAATGGGTGACCATGAGTCGAACATTGTTGTACCTGAAAGCGGCGCAAGTCCATCATGTGGAGATGCACTATCAACGGGAGCAGTGGAAAGTGCGCCATTTCCTAATGTTGGGGTTGTTGGAGGACCGTCCGCAGAGGTCGGCGATAGCGTACCTAGGAGTGAGCCGTCATCCTCGGTATCGGTTGATGTTCCCTCGCCGGCCGAGGCGAGAGGTAAAGGTATTGCCGAAGACAGCTACAAAACCGGCTCAGATATTGACCCCGATGAGGTACGGATGTTGAGAGAGGGGTTCACTCGGGTGGAAATGATGTTGGAAGGGTCCACTCGTACCATCGTGGTCCCTATGGATCGCGACCTACTGGTGAACATTGAAAATGTGGTCCCTTCCATAGGTTCCCATTTGCTCCGATGTGGAGGGCAAAAACCCTCGAGAAGGTGAACGATGCCACCCTGTGGTGGGATTGAGCAGGATGCCTGGTATGAGGACGAATACCCTGGTGGCGATGGTGTAGATGGGGATGCTGAGTCGGTTGGCGAGTAGTTATCACTTTGATTTGTAATTTGTGCATATTTTTGTGGGCGTCTGTTTTAGTTAAAGAATATGTTTGAAGTATGAAATGTTATTTTCATTGTTTGTTTCTGGATTTCTTCTGTTCGGTTTCGTATGCTCCTTTCCCTAATCATGTCGTTTGGCTGCTTTTAGCTATAGAAGATCGGTTTGTACGTAGAATGAGATCAAACACTGCACTTGGCGGTTGTGATCTGTGGTCCATTAAGTGTTGTCGAATGAAGTCAAATATATATATCAGAGCTTAATGTTAAACGTAACTTAGTTAATACAAGCGAGGTCGAACGTAACCTAAACTGGAAAATGGCCGATTACCGTGTAAGATTAATTCGACTGAAATAGGCCACAGTTTATCTGAACGACACCGAATGTTAATTCGAGGAAGGTCAAATGTTGTTTAATTCAGACGAGGTCAAATGTTGTTTAATTTGAATGAGGTCGAATGTTGTTTAATTCGAACGAGGTTGAATGTTTATTTCGAATGAGGTCGAATGTCATTTAATTCGAACGAGGTCAAATTTTCATTCGAACGAGGTCGGATGTTTAATTAGGATGAGGTCGAATGTTGTTTAATTCGAACGAGGTCGAATGTATTTTAATTCGAACGAGGTCGAATGTTTTTTAATTCGAATGGGGTCGAATGTTTAATTCGAACGAGGTCAAATGTTTAATTCGAACGTGGTTGAATGTTGTTTAACGAACAAGGTCGAATGTTGTTTAATTCGAATGAGGTCGAACGTTTAATTTGTATAATTTGAACAAGGTCGAATGTTGTTTAATTCGAACGAGGTCGAATGTTGTTTTATTTGAACGGGGTCAAATATTTTATTCGAATGATGTCGAATGTTTAATTCGAATGAGGTAGAATATTGTTTAATTCGAACAAGGTCGAATATTGTTTTTCATGTGTGTTTTTCTCAATATTTGGAGAAATTTACATATTTTTCGGACTGACATTCCAGTCCCGGTCTATCTAGTCCCTTCATTGGGCGACCTGGAGATATGTCGAGAGGTTGAGCAATGAACTGCCTTTTTCTTGTCCGCACTTCGACTTGAAGTGTCCTCCTCATTGCCCCGTTAAAAACCTCCTTGAGAAAACCCAATTGGGATAAAACTCAAGTGAGGGAAAAAGAGTAAGACTTGGAAGATGATTGTTCTTAAAAGTTGAAAAACTTGAGGTGGGTGGCGTTCCAGTTGTTTGGTAGATGTTTTCCTTCCATTGTTTCTAGTTGGAATGACCCTTTGCACGTTATTGATGTGATTTTGTATGGGCCGTCCAAATTTGTTCCCAGTTTGACCTCCTGCGGATTTCTGCTTGCTTGTGTTTTGTCTTTCAGCACGTAGTCCCCGACTTTAAGTGGTCTGATCTTGACCTTTTTGTTGTATTAGCGCTCTTCCTATTGTTTTTGGGCGATCATTCTTACATTGGCCATGTCTCTCCGTTCTTCGGCTTCGTTGAGGGCATACTTTCTACTTTCGTCGTTCCTCGGTCCTCCTCATCGTCTCGTTAAAACAAACCTTTGAGAAAGCCCAATTGGGATCAAACGCAAGTGAGGGAAAAAGAGTACGACTTGGAAGACGATTGTTCTTAAAAGTTGAGGTACTTGAGGTGGGTGACGTTCCAGTTGTTTGTAGCCGTTTTCCTTCCATTGTTTCTAGTTGTAATGACCCTTTGCCTGTTGTTGTTGTGATTTCGTATGGGCCATCCCAATTTGTTCCCAGTTTGCCTTCCCGCGGATTTCTGCTTGCTTGTGTTTTGGATTTGAGCACGTAGTCCCCGACTTTAAGTGGTCTAATATTGGCCTTTTTGTTGTAGTAGAGCTTTGCCTGTCATTTTTGGGCGATCATTCTTACGTAGACCGTGTCTCTCCGTTCTTTGGATTCGTCGAGGTCATACCTTCTACTTTCATCGTTCTTCAGTCCGCTCTCATGGGAGTATCTCAAACTGGGCTCTCCAGCTTTGACTGGTATTACTGCGTCAGTCCCATAGACTAATGAGTAGGGCGTTTCACTTGTGCTCATCTTTGGCGTTGTACGTTATGCTCATAACACTTCTGGCAGTAGTTCTGGACAAAGTCCCTTGGCGTTCTCTAGCTTTTTCTTCATGATGTTCCGTATTGATTTATTGGAGGTCTCTGCTTGGCCGTTGCCCATGGGGTAGTATGGGGTGAGGGTATCATTTTCATATGCAACTTCTCGAATTCGTTGTCATAGTTGATCTCTTTGGGGAGGCCGAAGTGGCACACGATGTTTTTCCATATGAAGGTGATCACTTCCTGCTCGCGTATCTGAGCGAATGCTCCTGCTTCTACCCATTTAGAAAAATAGTCAGTCAAAACTATAAGAAGGTGTATGGGTGCCCAAATCTTACATGTCGAATATCCTTAAGTATGTGTTTAAGATGTAAACATGAATAACATACGTGAGGGAAACCTGTCCAAAAGATATATATACATATACATACGGAATACAGTGGGACTAGCCGGCAAGGCTACTATAGACAACTATATACCCAAAACTGGAAGCCGATAAGGCCGCATACAATCCGACTATACATAACTATCTACAGACCTCTAATAGAAATACAACTGTACAAATACGGGAATGAGCCACGTCATACCCATATATGTATACAAGCATATCGTGCCAAAATCAAAAGCAGCTCAGATCAAGTGGAGCACGCCAACTCTCGCTGATCAAGGATCCAAAGAAGGTGGACCGTCAACTTGCCTACCTACATCTGCGGGCATGAAATGCGGGCCCCGACAAATAGGGTGTCAGTACGAATAATGTACTAAGTATGTAAGGCATGAAAATCAGTACATCAAATACATAGATCAAACATGGAATAACGAATTCCACATGTAAATCCAAGTAACTTTGCAAATCCTGAAACATTTATAATGTCATGCACGTGCGTATGAATGTCGTGTCATGCATAGGTATAGGTGTACATAACATCATCAGGCCTCTGAGGGCATCCCATCATATCATCTCGGCCACTTTGGGCAAAATCATCAACGTATACCAGCTGATCATGTGGTGGTGCGTATATAACGCCGTAACCTTTTCCCATATCCCATATCCATATAATATACATATATACGCGTATATAATGCCATATGGTCATGGGTCAATGTACATATATAAATGTATGAAATACATAAGAAATACGCTAATAAGATTTTCTCGGAATGCCATAAAAATCAGTATACCTTTCGGCTAAACTTTATCAAATACGTATTTTTATGAGACCCGTGAACAGAAGATATAATAATAATTCACATGGGAAAATCGAAATATAAACACCCCTAGTATTTCTATGAATAGAGTCATTTATGAAAGTTGCGTATTTTGCTCGTTTCATTTGTATTATTTGGATCATGCCAAAAAGAAAGAAGGGATAGCCTTAACATACCTGGAATAGGGAAAATCCGTATGATATTCTTGGAACAGGTTGCACCGTACTTCTTTAGAACCGCAAAATTTCATATTGCTAAGGTGCTAATAATTCCTGTTGGAATTGTTTGGGAGGAAGAAGTTTTGAAAACTTGTAGGAATTGATAACGTTCTGATTGTAGGAATTTTGTATGAATTTCCGTTGCTAACTTTGCAAAAGGGAAGTGTCTTGTTAGAATGATGTGTTTTGGTTACTAACGTTTCTAACTAAGAATATATCATAAGGGAGGTGTCTTGTTAGAATGATGTGTTTTGGTTACTAACGTTGCTAACTAAGCAAATATTAGAAGGGAGGTACCTTGTTACTAACACATTATCTTGCCACCTAATTATAAATGACTAAGAGTCATATTCTTCGGAAGTGGCTTGCTACCACGTGAGGGTGGGATGGGAATTTTAAATATTTATCCACTAATTTATTAATTAATTAGGTACTATCCCGCTACCCGATAATTAACCAATTACCCGCATAATTAAAAATTGTCTTAAATTACTTAAAAATTCTACTTATTATTTTAATATACCTTATACATCATACTATCACAGTCATATGGTACCTTGTATGGTACTAGTCCGTAAATATTGGGTATTATAGCTCGGACCGTATTTTATTCCAATTCGACAACCTTCAACGAAATTCATTTTCTTTAATTCGTGTATCCTTTATCCTTCATGGCACTTATTTATCGCTTGTTATAAATAGCATAAATACGTTAACCTCAAGATAATCTCATCCCCAAGTCTACGTCGATTAACTGAAGACGAAACTTTAACGTACGAAAACGCGAGATATAACATCCTTCCCCCCTTAGAAACATTCGTCCACGAATGGTTAACTCTCCGGGATCTATATAACTATGGCAGACTCGCCTTTGTAACAACACTACTACCAACTCTTCCTGTAGAAACTCAATAATTCAATGCCACATAGGACCACAATCATCAATAACGACAATGGCCTCACACGACCAATGACAATAACTAACACAAGAATCCATACACGTACCGTAAGGTTATGACGTCTCAGTCGGACCCTTCTCTGCAGGAGGAAATAAGTAGGGATATCTAGAATACATGTCTTTCTCGACCTCCCAAGCCATGTCTTCCACATTGATGTTTCTCCAAAATACTTTCACCGAAGCTACATCTTTAGTTCTCAATCTCCGAACATGTCTGTATAATATAGCAATGGGAGTTTCTTCATATGATAGCTACTCGGTGACATGTACATCGTCAACTGACACAACTCTGGAAGGATCTCCAATGCATTTACGGAGCATAGACACATGAAAGACTGGATGTACAGACTCCAAGTCTGAAGGCAAGTCTAACCCATATGCTACCTGGCCTACCTTGCGTATGATCCTATATGGTCCAATGTACCGAGGGCTAGGTTTTCCCCTTTTTCCAAACCTCATAACGCCTTTCATCGTTGATACCTTAAGGAATACCCAATCGTCAACCTGAAATTCCAAGTCTCGCCGTCGATTATCCGCATAAGACTTCTGACGGCTTTGAGCTGCTAATAGCCTTTCCTGTATAAGCTTAATTTTCTCGATTGCCTGTTGTACCAATAAGGGTCCTACTAACGTAGTTTCCCCAACATCAAACCACCCTATAGGCGACCTACACTTTTGTCCGTAAAGAGCTTCGTATGGAGCCATCCGAATACTGGAATGGTAGCTATTATTATATGCGAACTCAATAAGCGGCAGATGATCATTCCATCTACCCTTGAAGTCTATCACACAAGCTCATAACATATCCTCAAGTGTTTGAATAAAACGCTCAGCTTGTCCGTCTATTTGGGGATGAAATGTTGTACTAAGACTTACCTGAGTCCCTAATCCTTTTTGGAAGGACCTCTAGAAGTTAGTTGTAAATTGAGCTCCTCGATTCGAGATAATAGTGACAGGGACACCATGTAGTCGTACTATCTCCTTAATATAAAGCCTTGCATAATCCTCTGTGGAATATATAGTCCTAACGGGAAAAAAATGGGCTGATTTTGTAAGCCTATCAACAATCACCTATATAGAATCGAACTTACGCTGGGTACGAGGTAAGCCTACGATGAAATCCATATTAATTATTTCCCATTTCCAAGTTGGAATCTCCATAGCCTGCAATAATCCACCGGGCTTTTCATGCTCAATCTTAACCTACTAACAGTTAGGGCACTAAGCAACAAACTCCGCTATATTCTTTTTCATTCCGTCCCACCAATATACCTCTTTGATATCATGATACATATTTGTTTCTCCTGGATGGATAGAATAACGAGAATAGTGAGTTTCTCCCATAACCTGCCGATGCAGCCCTGCAACATTAGGGACACATAATCGTCCTCTATATATGAGGACCCCATCTTCTGTAATCTCAAATGATGTCTTCTCCTTCTGAGGGGCGGTATCCCTATAATGAACTAACACAGTATCCTCGTATTGGCGTTCCTTCACTTCAGTTACTAACGAAGATATTGTCGTATCCTGAATAGTAATTCCAATATCACCTGAGTCCAGTAATTGAACTCCAAGACTAGCTAGCTGATGAATCTCATGGGCTATTCCCCTCTTCTTTGGCTGTAAATATGACAGGCTACCCATAGATCTACGACTGAGAGCATCGGCTACCACGTTCACCTTCCCCGGATGGTGTAAAACATCAACGTCATAATCTTTAAGTAGATCAAACCACCACCTTTGACATAAATTCAATTCCTTTTGCTTGAAGACATATTGGAGGCTCTTATGATCCGTAAATATATCAACATGAATGCCATACAAGCAGTGCCTCCACATCTTTAGTGCATGAATCACTGTGGCTAACTGTAAGTCGTGGGTCGAGTAATATTTCTCGTGCTTTCTCAGTTGTCTAGAAGCATAAGCTACAACCTTACCATGTTGCATTAGTACACAACCCAGCCCAACGCCCGAGGCGTCACAATAGATAACATAATCATCGGTCCCTTCTGGGAGAGTTAGAACTGGTGCAGAAGTCAATTTGTCCTTCAATGCCTGGAAACTTTATTCGCAAGCATCAGTCCATTGAATCATCCTTTCTGAGTCAACTTTGTCAAAGGTGCTTAAAGGTAAGAAAATCCATCTACAAATCTCCTGTAATAACCTGCCAAACTGAGAAAGCTACAAACCTCCGTCGGTGTCGTGGGTCTAGGTCAAGTCTTTACTGCCTCAATATTTTATGTATCAACCCGAATACCTTCACTCGAAATGATATGCCCAAGGAAAGCTACAGATTTCAACCAGAATTCACATTTACAGAATTTTTCA
The DNA here is from genome assembly GCA_000715115.1 of Nicotiana otophora. NCBI lineage: Eukaryota > Viridiplantae > Streptophyta > Magnoliopsida > Solanales > Solanaceae > Nicotiana > Nicotiana otophora. The sequence goes on along the minus strand of AWOL01S0016564.1, from coordinate 35,835 downwards.
TACAACTATCCTTTTTGTAGAACTCTGAGCACAGTATGCAAATGATCTGAATGCTCAGCCTCTGAGCGAGAATACAACAAAAATGTTCTACGTGGGTTAAGCTATGAAAAGCAAGTCCGAGCGAAGAGTACTTCTGCCCTGAAACTATGAGCTGGATCCCCCTAGGCAAAACGATTCTACCTCGGTTAAGCTACGAAAAACAACCTCGGTGAAGAGTACTTCTACCCGGAACTATGAGCTGGATCCCCCTAGGCGAAAAGGTTTTACCTGGGTTAACCTACGTAAAATAACCTCAGCGGAGAGTACTTCTACCCGGAACTATGAGCTGGATCCCCCTAGGCGAAAAGGTTTTACCTGGGTTAACCTACGTAAAATAACCTCAGCGGAGAGTACTTCTACCCGGAACTATGAGCTGGATCCCCCTAGGCGAAAAGGTTTTACCTGGGTTAACCTACGTAAAATAACCTCAGCGGAGAGTACTTCTACCCGGAACTATGAGCTGGATCCCCCTAGGCGAAAAGGTTTTACCTGGGTTAACCTACGTAAAATAACCTCAGCGGAGAGTACTTCTACCCGGAACTATGAGCTGGATCCCCCTAGGCGAAAAGGTTTTACCTGGGTTAACCTACGTAAAATAACCTCAGCGGAGAGTACTTCTACCCGGAACTATGAGCTGGATCCCCCTAGGCGAAAAGGTTTTACCTGGGTTAACCTACGTAAAATAACCTCAGCGGAGAGTACTTCTACCCGGAACTATGAGCTGGATCCCCCTAGGCGAAAAGGTTTTACCTGGGTTAACCTACGTAAAATAACCTCAGCGGAGAGTACTTCTACCCGGAACTATGAGCTGGATCACCCTAGGCGAAAAGGTTCTACCCAGGTTAAGCTACGTAAAACAGCGTGTGCAAAGACTACTTCTACTCAGAACTATGAGTTACATCCCCGTAGGCTAAAAGGTCTACCTGGGTTAAGCTACGAAAAATAACCTAGGAGAAGAGTACTTCTACCCGGAAGTATGAGCTGGATCCCCCTAGGCGACAAGGTTCTTGCTGGGTTAAGCTACGAAAAATAAGCTCGGGCGAAGAGTACTTCTACCCGAAAATATCAGGTGGATCCTCCAAGGCAAACAATGTTCTACCTGGATTAAGCTACGAAAACTAAGTCCGAGCGAAGAGTACTTATACCCTGAATCTATGAGCTGGATCCCCCTAGGCGAAAAGCTTTTACCTGGGTTAAGCTACGTAAAATAACCTGAGCGAAGAGTACCTCTACCCGGAACTATGAGCTAATTCCCCATAGATGAAAATGTTCTACCTGGGTTAAGCTACGTAAACCAGCGTGGGCGAAGAGTACTTCTACTTGGAGCTGTGAGCTAGATCCCCCTAGACGAAAGGGTTCTACCTGGGTTAAGCTACGTAAAACAATATGAGAGAAGAGTACTTCTACTCGGAACTATGAGCTGGATCCCCAAAGGCGAAAAGGTTTTACCTGGGTTAAGCTACATAAAACAGCGTGGGTGAAGAGTACTTCTACTCAGAACTATGAGCTGGATACCCCTAGGCGAAAAGGTTCTACCAAGGTTAAGCTATGAAAACCAACCTGAGCAAAGAGTACTTGTACCCGGAACATTGAGCTGGATCCCCTAAGCGAAAAGGTTCTACCTGGTTAAGCTACGAAAAATATCTTGGGTTAAGAGTACTTCTACACGAAACTCAAAGTGCCCGTATCTGGTACTGAATGTTGTCTTCGAAATATCATCCTCTTTAACCCTTACCTGATGGTACCCGGACCTCAAGTCTATCTTTGAAAAATACTTGGCACCTTGCAACTATCAAATAAATCATCAATCCTCGGGAGCGGGTACTTCTTGTTGATCGTCACCTTATTCAACTGTCTATAATCAATACACATCCATAAGGAACCATCTGTCTTCCTCACAAATAACACAAATGCTCCCCACAGTGATGTACTAGGTCTAATAAAGCCTTTTTCAAGCAAGTCCTTTAGTTGTTCCTTCAACTCCTTCAGCTCTGTGGGGGTCATTCTATAGGGAGGAATAGATATTAGGTGAGTATCTGGTAGTAGGTCAATAGTAAACTCAATTTCTCACTCTGGCAGAAGACCCGGAAGTTCATCAGGAAAAACATCGGAAAACTCATTAACCACAAGGATGGACTGAATGGTTGGTGACTCTACTTCCACATCCTAAACCAGAACTAATTGATAAATACAACCCTTCCTAATCATCTTCCTTGCCTTGAGATAGGAAATAAATCTACCTCTCGGCGACGCCGTATTACCTTTCCACTCCAAAACGGGCTCCCCTAGAAATTGAAATGGAACTATATTTGATCTACAATCAACGTTGGCATGACAAGAAGCCAACCAATCCATACCCATTATAACATCAAATTCTACCATATCTAACCCGATTAGGTCCTCTATGGTATATCGACTATGAATCTCTATTATACAACCCCTATATACTCGCTTAGCTACCACTGAGTCCCCAACATGTGTAGATACCTCAAAAGGTTTAACCAATTCAGGTTTTATTCCAAAGTTACTAGAAACCAACGGAGTAACATATGATAAGGTGGAACCTGGGTCAATCAATGCATATACATCATATGAGAAAACTGATAATATACCTATAACAACATCAGGCGATGACTCCTGATCATGTCGTCATTCCAATGCATAAATGCAATTCTGAGGACCGCTCGAGCTAGATGCTCCGCTTCTGCCTCTACCACGACTCATTGGTGCTTGTGAACCTTGTCCCGAGGGGGGGGGTATTGATAATGACGAACCAGCCACAGATCCCGCTGACTGAGCTATGCTTGTATCACCTCTCGTCGGACAATCCCTCATAACGTGGCCCGGATAACCACAAGTATAACAAACACCCAACCCCATACGGCACTGCCAAGCATGCTGCATACCACACTGAGCATATCGTGGCAAGGGTGGCCTCATCTTACTTGACTCACCCCTATACTGAGAACCTTAGGCCCTGAAATTTTGACCAGACCCTGAATATGTGGAACGATCAAATCTCTTACCGCTAAACTGAGGGGGAGCTCTAGCCGATGGCTGGGCTGGATACCTTGGATATTGTGGTCTTTGACCACCTCAAAACTCACTATAAGGACCCGAAGACTTCGCTCTCTAATTCAGGTCCCTATCATGCTCACTATCGGCCCTCTGCTTCTGCTTACGCTCCTCTAAACCCTGAGTGTGTGCCTGAATACGAGAAATATCCATGTTTGGCTGAAGTGAGACCGACGTACAATCGTTAAGAAAGTGCGGATACCTAGCCAACGAATTAAACTGAAGACGGTATTCTCAAACACTCATGTTACCCTGCCGAAGGGTCAAGAACCTATCAACTGTGGCCCGTCTAAGCTCTGGTGGCAGATAATGATGAAGAAAGGCCTTTACAAACTCATGCCATACAGCTGGAGGGGCATCGTCACCTCTGGACAATTCCTAAGACTCATACCAATTAACTGCAACATCTTGGAGTCTATAGGAAGCTAGCTCAACTGACTCAGTCGTAGTGGCCTTCATTACCCTCAACGTCCTCTGCATTCTATCAATAAATACCTGAGGGTCCTTGTTTGGATCGGCCCCCGTGAATACCAGAGGGTCTAAATTAATGAAATCACGAACCCTCGCACTGACGGACCTATCTGCATGACCAATACCTACTTCCTGACCCCGAGCTTGTGCGGCTACTAATCGAGTTAATAGCTGAATAGCATCTCTCATCTCCTGACCTGGTGCAACTGGCTGAGGGGCTGAATGTACAGGGGCAGGCGCTAGAGCTGGTGCCCCTCAGAGCTCTCCTAGAGAGGGCGGGGTATGTGAAGTATGAGATGGAATCTCACTATGAGACTCCCCCCGAGCCCTGGTCACTCATGGTGCTCGACTAGTAATCTTACCACCCTACGGAATTGCCCTTCTGGGCGGTTGTAGTCTTTGGAGGCATCGTAGAAAATATAACATATCATTAGGAACATGAATTATTATATCGCACGATCTAAGATGAAAAGAGAGGATAACATCATATATGTCATGTAGCCTCCTGTCTATATGTGTGGTGCACAACACACCCATACACAAGACTCTACTAGACACGGTCTGTAGATAACCCTAGGACAGAACTACTCTGATACCACTTTTGTCACGACCCAAAACGGGTGCCCGAATCTTACATGTCGAACATCCTTAAGCATGTGTTTAAGATGTAAACATGAATAACATACGTGAGGGAAACCTGTCCAAAATATATATATATATACATATACAAATAGAATACAGTGGGACGAGCCGGCAAGGCTGCTATAAACAACTATATACCCAAACCTGGAAGCCGACAAGGCCGCATAGTATCAGTCTATACATAACTGTCTACAGACCTCTAGTAGAAATAAAACTGTACAAAGATGGGACTGAGCCACGTCATACCCATATATGTATACAAGCATATCGTACCAAAATCAAAAGCAGCTCAGATCAAGTGGAGCACGCCAACTCTCGCTGAACTAGGATCCAAAAAAGGGTGACCGTCAACTTGCCTACCTGCACCTACGGGCATGAAACGCAGGCCTCGGGAAATAGGGAATAAGTACAAATAATGTACTAAGTATGTAAGGCATGAAAATCAGTATATAAAATACATAGATCAAACATGGAATAACGAATTTTGCATGTAAATCCAAGTAACTTTGAAAATCCTGAAACATTTATAATATCATGCATGTGCGTATGAATGTCGTGTCATGCATAGATATAGGTGTACATAACATCATCCGGCCTCTGAGGGCATCCCATCATATCCTCTCGGCCACTGTGGGCAAAATCATCAACGTATACCAGCTGATCAGGTGGTGGTGCGTATATAACGCCGTAACCTTTTCCCATATCCCATATCCATATAATATACATATATACAGGTATATAATGCCATCTGATCATAGGTCAATGTACATGTATAAATGCATAAAATACATAAGAAATACGTTAATAAGATTTTCTCGGAATGTCATAAAAATCAATAGACCTTTCATCTAAACTTTATCAAATACGTATTTTTCTGAAACTGAAACCCTTGAATAGAAGATATAATAATAATTCACATGGGAAAATCAAAATATAGACACCACTTGTATTTCTATGGATAGAGTTATTTATGAAAGTTGCGTATTTTGCTCGTTTTATTTGTATTATTTGGATCATGCCAAAAAGAAAAAAGGGATTGCCTTAACAAACCTGGAATAGGGAAAATCCGTATGATATTCTTGGAACAGGTTGCATCGTACTTCTTTAGAACCGCAAACTTTCACGTTGCTATGGTGCTAATAATTCTTGTTGGAATTGTTTGGTGCAAGAAGTTTTGAAAACTTGTAGGAATTGATAATGTTCTGATTGTAGGAATTTTGTACGAATTTCCGTTGCTAACTTTGCAAAAGGGAAGTGTCTTGTTAGAATGATGTGTTTTGGTTACTAACGTTTCTAACTAAGAATATATCATAAGGGAGGTGTCTTGTTAGAATGATGTGTTTGGTTACTAACGTTGCTAACTAAGAAAATATTAGAAGGGAGGTATCTTGTTACTAACACATTATTTTGCCACCTAATTATAAATGACTAAGAGTCATATTCTTAGGAAGTGGTGCTACCACGTGGGGGTGGGATGGGAATTTTAAATCTTTATTCACTAATTTATTAATTAATTAGGTAATATCCCGCTACCCGATAATTAATCAATTACCCACATAATTAAGAATTATCTAAACTTACTTAAAAATTCTACTTATTTGTTTAATATACCTTATACATCATACTATCGCAGTCGTATGGTATCTTGTATGGTACTAGTCCGTAAATATTGGGTATTATAGCTCGGACCGTATTTTATCCCAAATCGACAACCTTCAACGAAACTCATTTTCTTTAATTCGTGTATCATTTATCCTTCTTGGCACTTACTTATCGCTTGTTATAAATAGCATAAATACATTAACCTCAAGATAATCTCATCCCCGAGTCTACGTCGATTAACTAAAGACAAAACTTTAATGAACGAAAATGGGAGATGTAACAATGTCCATCCCCCACTTGATGAAATGCCAAGAGGAAGTGATCGAATGGAGTTGCTCGCCTGCTTGGTGGATCATTGGGACGTAGTTTTAGCACTGCTCGCATCTTTTTACAAAATTCGCGGCCTCTTTTTGCATGGTGGGCCAGTGGTATCCTGCTCGTATGAGGCATCTGATCGGAGCTCAACTGCCTGAATGAGCCCTGCAGTGGCCTTCATGGACTTCTTATAGTACACGGCGAGTTTGATTTGGTCCCAAGCATATTTCTAGGGGTCATTGTATGTTCTCTTGTACATATCGTTCTGGATGATGTTGTACCTGGCTTATTGCATCCAAAGTTTCGTGACTTATTTTTTATCATCTAGGAGTACGTTGTCCTGCATGTATGCAATAATATGGTTGCGCCAGTCCGAAGTTAGGTTTATAGTCCTTACCTTAATTTGATCTATTGACGAGTGGAGGGCGGCCACGTTTCCTTCGCCGGTTATCCTTTTGGTGGTTGCCACTAATTTGGCGAGGCTGTCGACTTCGTTGTATTGTGCTCAACGGATTTGGTCGAGCTGGCATTCATCAAACTCAGGCAGTAGTTAGCAAATTTCGGCTTGGTACTTTTGCAACCTTTGCTCTTTGATCTGGAAAGTCCCTGTCACTTGGTTGACAACGAGTTGTGAGTCACAGCATAGGATGACCCGCTTTTGTCTGTACCTGAGCGCTAGCCTTAATCCTGCAATCACAACCTCGTACTCGACTTCATTGTTAGTCATGCCTAGACATCTTATGGACTGGTGAATTACTTCACATGTAGGGACTTCGAATACGAGTCCCAATCCAGACCCTGACGCATTGGAGGCACCATCGATGTACAAAATCCACTGATCTTATGTTTGCGGGAATCATGGGCGGCATAACTAACATTGGGCAGTATGACTAACATTTGGCAGCATGTACAAAATCCAGTTTTTCGAGGTGGGGTACCGCGTCTTAGCATCAATTAAGGTTTTGCTAATATAGTAGATGGGGGATTGCGTACCTTTGTCTTATCGGACCAGGACTGCGATTACTGCTACTTCGGATACGGCAAGGTAGATGAGGAAACGTTCTCCATGTTCTACTTTGGCTAGGAATGGTGGAGATGATAAATAAGCCTTTAACTCTTTTAGGTCTTGCACGCACTCAAATGTCCATAGAAGATCGTTGTCTTTCTTGAGTACGCCGAAAAGTTTATGACACCTATCAGACGATCGTGAGATGAATCTTGATAGGGTGGGGATGCGGCTGGTTAGCCTATGAACATTTCTTTTGCTGGTTAAGTGTTCTGGTATTCCTTCCTTGACCTTGATTTGATCGAAATTGACCTCGATGCCTCATTGTGATACCAAGAAACCCAAAACATTTCTTGAGGTAATGTCGAACGCACACTTCTCGGGGTTTAGTTTCATACCGTATCAACACAATATGTCGAAGGCCTCTTTCAAGTGGTCTATGTGATCTTCTTTCCATTTGGATTTGACCAACATATCGTCTATATAGACCTCCAAGGTTTTTCCGAGTTGGTCTTTGAACATTCTTGTCACCAACCTCTGATAGGTCTCCCCCGCATTTTATAGTCCGAAGGGAATTACCCTGTAGCAATATGTTCCTTGGCGGGTGATAAAAGTGGTCTTCTCCTGATCTTTCTCCTCCATGAGGATCTGGTTGTAGCCCGAGCATGCGTCTAAGAAGCTAAGCATCTCGTGCCATGTTGTTGTGTCAATGAGTTGGTCGATATGGGGTAACGGGAATGAGTCCTTTGGGTATGCTTTGTTCAAATCTATGAAGTCTATGCACATAAGCCATTTTCAGTTCTTCTTTTTTACCATGACTATGTTGGCGACCCATTGGGGATATTTTGATTCCCTTATAGAGTCTTTTTCCAGTAATATTTCAACCTCCTCGCGGACTGCATCATTTATTGCAAAATTGAATTTCTGCCTAACTTGCCTTACCAGAGGATAAAATGGATCGACGTTCAACTTGTGTATCTCTATCTCCTTCGGGATGCCTGGTATATCTAAATGGAAAAAAGGCAAACAAATTTGCATTATTAGTTAAGAAATGATGGAATTTGCCTTGTTCTTGAAGCTTGTGACCAATATAAGCTCTTTTGTTGTGGTCATTATCATCAAGTTAGACGGGTCGAGGTCTTCTATGGTTGATCCTGTGGTTTCTTTTGTTTCGGGGTCTTTGATGATGTCTTCCATTACATCATTACTCGACCTCGACCCTGTTAATTGATATGCATTTTTTACTTTTCCCTTTATTTGTTAAGTGTATGTACAGCATTCTCGGGAAGTGCATTATTCTCCTCGTATGCTGAATACTCCCAATGGGGTGGAGAATTTGATAACTTGGTATAAGCTAGAGGGAATGGCCTTCATGGCATGTGTCCAGGGTCGACTTATTATGGAATTATACGCCGTATCTTGGAACATAATGTGGAACGTCGTTTCTAGAGTGACGCCACCGGCCAAAATGGGGAGTGTGATTTCTCCGGATGTTCGTTCAACTGCATTGTTAAACCTAATTAGCGTGGCACTATCTTGTCCTCGATTTCCATCTGTGCAAGTACTCGAGGGTGGATAATGCACATGCCGATCCCGTCATCCACCATAATGCTCTTTAAATCTGTATCTAATATTTGTAATGTGATAACAAGAGAAAAATAGTGAGGGAAAACTAAACCGTGAGTATTTAACTCATCGAAGATGATACTTTCTTCGAGGTCATCTTACCGTTCATGAGTGATCGATCGTTTACATTTGTGGGTCATGGTGAACTTTACGTTGTTGATAGATGCGTCGTTGCCGCCCCCGATGATCATTTGAATGGTGTGAGTTGGTGAAGGTAGTTTTGGAGGGCCTTGGTGCTATTCAGGCCCTCGGGCGAAGTTTTCCCTTCCGCGGTCGCTCAGCAACACTTTCATGTGCCCTTGGTGAAGCATGTTCACGACCTCCTGCCTTAGTGCAATGCAATCCTCGGTTTTATGACCTCATTTCTGATGGAATTTGCAGAGGGCGTTTGGCCTCCTAGTGTTTGGTTCGGAACTCATACTCTGTGGCCACTTCACGTTTGCGCCGAGCTTCTCCAATGCGTAGACTATTTCTGAAGGTGACACACAAAAATTGTGAGCAAATAGTAAATGAGGCATACCTCTCTCTCTCTGGTGAGTCCTTGTCCTTGGCCTAGATGGGCCTTCTTCGTGACCGGAGGGCGGCTGATGGCGCTCCTGGTATTTGGCAGATGCCTTTCTCGATTGGGTCGTGGAATTGCTAGATCCACTCTGGTGTTTCTTCGATCTCTTCTGGACTTGCTTTGTATTGAGGTCAGCCGTTGGGTTTGTCCATTTAGGTCGTCTTCGTCAGCAAGGACTTCGGCGCAATAGTCATTGTGTATTTCGTCCCAAGTGGTTGAAGGGTATTTCATGAGTCGACTCAGTAATTATGGCCGAGGTCGAGTATCAGATGGAGCAGTAACAACAAGTTTAGTAGAGAATATTCTGTTAGATATTCTTTATACTTGTACTTTTATGGTTAATTGATGGCCCGTCCCTATAAATAGAAAGAGATAGATGAGATGAGAAGCCTCTCTAACAAGAACTTCCTTGACAAAAAAAAGACTCTCTACATCTTAGACAGCAGATCCAAGAAAGGCTCTGAAATTCTTGTATCCATTTGTCATTCATCATAGTCAAAAGAAGAACTATTTCATCGCATTCGAGATTGGGTGAATCAGTATCGCTATTTACTTTAGTGGCATTCAATGTATTTAAATCTTGAATATTCCTCTCCCATTATTGATATTCGAACATTGAATTCATTTATGAAGTTATTATTATTAGCTAGGCTTAACCCCTCATTAAATATATTCAATTAGTTTAGCCAAAGATAATTATTTTTTGATCAAACAAGGTGACTGTATACTTCTTCCATCTTAAACTATGTCGGTGAATGGTGATACATATACATATTATTCAGGTAAGAAGATATGAAGAGGGAAAGTGGGGTTGAGTAAGCAAGATATAAATTTACATTTTTTTTATTTAATGAAGTTTAATTGATTGAATTGTAATCTAAAAATGGCAAATATCACATGTGGGTCTTACATGTAATTATATTTTTTTAAATGGCAATGAAAACTTGCATATGCGGGCATTAGTCATTAAAATTGAAGGAGAGATCTCTAAATTATTTGAGTTAGCTAATTATGACCAGCATTCATTGTTATTATTATATTTTCCAAATTAAATCACAAGTGATATTTTTTATAAAATAAGTTAAACTCGTTTATTTAGGATCCACATGCAATGCGGGTGTCCAAAGAGTCAAAGATTAGTACTAGTAATAAGTTTACCACTAATTTTGAATCTTGAATTTGAATCTTAATCATGTGACGTGAGAGTCAAATTAAAACTCAAACTAAGCTAGCGTTTGAGTATAGATTTGGTTGAAACTTGAAAAAAAGAATTTTTGAAGTTGTGTTTTGATATGTATTTTAATTGAAAAAATATTAAAGTTTTGTGAGTGGAAGAATGACCCAAATCAATTTTTGGAACTTGAAATTGTTTTTTTCAAAATCTATTCAAAAATTGATCAAATTTCATAAATAGACAATGTTTTTAATTTTTTTTGAAAAAGTAGCCAAAATTTATATCTAAATAGTAACGCCAGCTGAAGGGTAAAGCATCCCAAGCAGAGGCTTTAGGCCTCCAAATTTTGGGGGCCCGTTTCCATTGACAGTAACTTTATGAATTAAATTTTTAATAAAATTTGATTATCTTAAAGTTAAAAAATATAACTTTTTTTACAAAAAGATAAAGAAAATTTTAATTTGTTACTAATATTGACCCTTGAGTTTGAATAATCCGAAGCGTATAAAGATATCTTTAATTTGCTATTTAGTGGGTAAAAATTAAGATCTCTAGAGATAAAAATCTTAAAACATATTGACCTAGCCTTGATTAAAACATAATAGTCACTCTTACATAATAGTTTAGACTTATTTTTCAAATTATATAGCGTTAAAATGAAATATTACAAGCAGAAGATAAAACTCTAATTGATATACTTAATAAGATAACAAGAGTTGATTCTTTTTTAATGCTTATATTCCTTATAGAATAAAATATACTATAACAATTACATCCGGAGAAAGAAGTTTTTCTAAATTAAGATTGATAAAATATTATATAGGATCAACAATGTCTCACGATAAGATAATTGGATCGGATTAGCAGTATTATAAGTTGAATTTTTTTTATTAGAATAACTCGATTATAAGAAAATTATTAATAATTTTGCATCTAAAAAAGTTAGAAAAATATACTTCATCCGTTTTAATTTATGTGAACTTATTCCCTTTTTAGTCTGTGCCAAAAAGAATGACCTCTTTCTTTATTTGGAAATAATTTACATTTACGTAATGATTTATAGTCACATAAAATATATGTGCCTCATACACCACAAGTTCAAAGTTTTTTCTCTTTTCTTAAATTTTGTGCCTAGTCAAATGAGTTCACATAAACTATAACGAAGGAAGTATAATTATTTTTTAAAAAGTTAAGGCCTCTCATCAAAATTTTGCTTTAAGCCACCTACAATATTGAGCCGCCCATGTTAATTAGGAGCTTAAGGCTTAATTTTTAGTCTTAATAATATATGTAGCCTGACAGTGAAAGTCTAACTAAAACTCCAATTAATGTTGCTGCTTTTGATACTATTAATAAGGGACAGTTTGAGGAGCTTGGGGTCGTAGGGGTATTGTAGAAAAACTGCATCTGTTTTGGCCTGAGCAACGTGGTAACCCGGTTTTCCCAAGTTTTGACACGCCCTCAAGCTGAACGCCCATGGTCTACACTATTATTCTTCCTACACGTTGCCCAGCCTCTACATTGATCTTCCTCTAGATTTTCATAGTCGCTCAATTTCAGTTCCTGTTTCCTTTGTCTCTTTCAATTTTCAATCTTCCTGTTCAGTTTATGTGCTTGGTTGAACAGTTATAAGGGGAGTTTTGCTTTCTTTCTTTTTCTGATTTTTGAAATCGGTGCTGGTAGACATTATTTGAATCGGTTAAATTGTTAGTCCATTGTTTAAGAGTTCTATTGCTTCCTTCTAATAATCACACCATGAAAAGAGCAGAGTCGGTGAAGAAAACTCATAAGAAAAGGACCGTGCAAAGACCGGATTTATGTCCACATAAAAAAAGGCTTACCATTTAATTCACGAATCAAGTCTCAAGAAGTCTTGAGTTGTTTAAGAGTTGAGCCAAATACACATAAGATTTCATGATTAAAATTATAAAATAGGCACGCATATCTATCTATAAAAGCAAACTCAGAATGCAACATTAGGGTAGACGTGATTTTGATAGGATGGAATTCAGTGATTAGAGAACTGGCAGATGGTAAGCAACACAATCGATGCCTATTTTAGTTTAATTTGATCAATGTCATCCCACTATGTTCACTCCAGTTTACTTGCCTGACCAAAAGTCTTTTAAACAAATGGAAGTGTTAACACTACTTTTCTCTTGAGAAAAAGATGAATGAGGACATAAAGGAGAAGGGGTTGACTGGGCAAATTAGTGTTTGTTTTTAGAAGGGGTTGACGAACAATAATATTGCCATCTTAACCACATATTTACCTTCACAACAACATTCAGAAAAGTTGCATCTTCAATGATACCAGTTTCTACCTAGAAAAGAAAGCAACTTGTATAGAGTGGTGTATATCAGAAGCAGAATCATTAACTAAAAGTCTATATAGAATGAGCACATCTGCGAAAGATTTCATAAGGAATTGAGGAACCATAAGAGCTAATAGCTGTGAGTAATAGGTAATATCAATGTAAAAGTTACTTGCTTTACATCAAAGTGTACGTCCACCAACAGTGCATTTTAGAACTGTGAGTGCAGATACTCTAATTGCCTCAGGTGGTTTGCTGTTTAACTGCAAGTCACAAAAGAACATGCTTTAGATTTGAGGCAAATTGCTGAATTGATGGAGTTTAATCAATTTTTGTAAGGCAGGTTTGAATAAAACTTTAAGCTTGAGCTATCCATTTGTTAGACTCGATATGGAATTTGTCCCTTTCTGAACAAGTTTTCCAGACTTTTTTCATCAACTTTAGAATAATACAGCTTGAAAACATGCCAACATAAGTTCACATAATAATGTTAGGCAAGTTACACTTTCCAGTAGCAGCCACTGACTTGGAAACAGGGTCAAAGACATTTTGAAAAGTGATAAACCAGCAACCTTGGCTCAAAGGAAGAGGAGTGCATGGTTAAATCTTGAAATTATTAGTCGGTCCGCTTGTTCTTTTAAGTTTTTTATACGGCGTGTGTGATTGATGCCCTTTTTATTATCTCCATCCTATAGCAATATTTGTTCTGTGATAACTAACTCAGACAAAAAAAAAAAATATGGCATTCAAATTCCCTATTACTAATTCACCTGTAAATGCCTCATAAGACAACCTCTTTTCTACCCAAAAAATAAGCCTTTTAATGTTTACTACAGTACATAACATCACATCTGTTTTCAGCACTTGAATAAAATGTTCAATCTGCAAACTACCGGTCAAGAAAACAAAGGGCGAGAGAGGTTTTTCGGCATCCTTGTATCTCTTTATGATCACACGAGATGAGTAAAACTTATCCCGTTCTATTTCAATATTGTACAAACTTATAAAAGTTTCAGTAAATTAAAGAAGTTCAAAAATAAAAATATTCAAACACTTTTAAAAACAAACACTAATTTTCCCAGACAACCCCTTCTCCTTTATGTCTTCATTTTTATGCGTCTTTTTCTCAAAAGAAAAGTAGTGTTAACACTTTCATTTGTTTAAAAGACTTTTGGTCAGGCAAGTAAACTGGAGTGAACATAGTGGGATGACATTGATCAAGTTAGACTAAAATAGGCATCGATTGTGTTTCTTACCATCTGCCAGTTCTCTAATCACTGAATTTCATCCTATCAAAATCACGTCTATCCTAATGTTGCATTCAAAGTTTTCTTTTATAGATAGATATGCGTGCCTATATTATAATTAAAATCATTAAATCTTATGTGTGCTTGGTTCAACTCTTAAACACCTCAAGACTTCTCGAGCCTTGATGCGTGAATTAAATGGTAAGCCTCTTTTTATGTGGACATAAATCTGATCTCTGCATGCTCCTTTTCTTATGAATTTTCTTCATCGACTCTGCTCTTTTCATGGTGTGATTATTAGAAGGAAGCAATAGAACTCTTAAACAATGGACCAACAATTTACCCGATTCAAATAATGTCTACCCAGCAGCGATTTCGAAAATCAGAAAAAGAAAGAAAGCAAAACTCACCTGATAACTGTACAACCAAGCACATAAACTGAGCAGGAAGATTGAAAGAGACAAAGGAAACAAGAACTGAAATTGAGGGACTATGAAAATCTAGAGAAAGATCAGTGTAGAGGCTGGGAAACGTGTAGGAAGAATAATAGTGTAGACCATGGGCGTTCAGCTTGAGGGCGTGTCAAAACTTGGGAAAACCGGGTTACCACGTGGCTCATGCCAAAACAGATGCAGTGTTCCTAAAATACTCCTACGACTCCAAGCTCCTCAAATTGTCCCTAATTAATAGTAGGAATTATTCCCTCCCTCGGCAGAAACAAAGCCAATTTGCAAGTACAGGAAGGCATGCATTTCCCGTTTTTGCTCAAATTTATTATTTCCTTTAAAGTCGTGAGGACAAAAGGAAAATCTCCTGCAAAAAGTTGTTCTGGATTAGGCTTAATAGCGTATGATTCTCATTACGGGACATGGAATGAAGTTGGTTCCATAATGTGCAATTACTTATGAGGAATTTTTGTTTGTACGATAATTCAATGTTATGTGTACATATGTTACATCTTTTAGGACAGGGAGTGGGAGTGTTTACAAGTTTGACTGTTGTTGATCTGTTCAGTGCTTTCATGATTGGTGATGGGAAACTCTTTCTTTACCCGAAAAACGGATGAAGTTGAATTTATACGTAATTCTAATGATACGAGGTATAACTTGGTACAAATTAAAAAAATAGGTAAAGATATATCGAATTTTAACTGTAAAAAGAATGAATACAAACTCAAACTGAATAGAGGATGATTGATAAGAGAAATGAATCAATATCAAAGCCCAAAAAGGATAATATTTGCTAGATGTTATGTAAATTTCAGTAAATCTGAATATGTCAATCAATCCTCTCCTAATATAGTGGAGGAATCCCAATTTTAGGTATAATTAAAAATACATAGTGGGGATCCCATGATAGATTAATTAATTAGTTTTTTCTTGATTTTTGCAAGATTCTCTCCCCAAATGCGGCTATAACGGCTTTTGTGTCCCTTGGCTCGATCTTGATCCCGTCCGACTTCGATCTCGGCCGATCTCGATCTTGATCGGTCTTTGAGTCTTAGAGCTCGATCTTGGCCCTAGTCTCGATCTCGATCGGTCTCTAAGTCTTCGAGCTCGATCTTGGTCTCGATCTCGATCTTGACCAGTCGCAAGTGCCTCGATCCTGGCAACATATGCTTCTCACCATGTCTCAATATTGTAACGGTAATCCTCAGACCACCACGTTCAAATCTCGATTTTGACCGTATACAGATAGGGCAGACTCAGTTTTGACCGCATACAGATAGTCCCCTCGTTTCTCGGAAAGAAAACGATGAGAAACGATGTGAATATCCGAACTTCGGCTTTGTGGATGATGATGTCAGCGACGATCCCGATTGTGACGTATGCGACAAACGTCCCGTCGGTCCAGTTACCAAAGTATTAAATGCGCGTTAGTCGATGGTCGGCCACTACCAGTTTTGAACCGTCGTCGTGAAACTAATAAATAGCTTCTTTCTTCATCATTCCAAACTTTTACTTTCGAATCTTTTTCACTCTTATCTTCATAATTTTTTGCCTTCTCCAAAGCTTCTTATTTCTAGGTTTTCAAATTTCTTTGCTTGTTCTTCTTAAAACACCAAACACTTCAGTCTCCATCTTCCTTTGTTCACAAAAAATAAATGGCAAAAATACCTAAAACCGTTCCGCATAAAGAGGTTGCTTCCTCATCTCGCCCAGCCGGCGAGAAAACAGTAGTGGAGCCACGCCTTGAAGAACTTATTCCCCGGGTGTGTGTTATTGATTCCGACTTTAAGGTTGAAAAACCCTCACCGGTTCATGGTCGATGCAAACCGGTATCGAGATATATATGCTCGATACCCATAAGCCTTATTGATCATGTGAAAAAATATTGCAATTGGGGAAACAAAGAGATTGTGATACCGGCACCCAAAGAATCAATCACTACCCACGTGCAAGGGTTTCTGAGTGTTTACAATTATCCTTTCACGCTGGGTCCTCTCGATGCTATCATTGTAGACTTCTGCAAGAAATACCATGTAACCTTCGGTCAAATTCACCCCTCTTTCTGGAGGATCGTGATACTGCTCCGTTTCTTTGTGAGCAAAACCGATAGGCTTCCTTCACCCTTAACCACCTCATGAGATTATATAGCCCTCGACTCTATCGAGGTGGGTTGATAAAGCTTCGACGTTGGGACACCAAGGCACTAATCTCGAGTATCGATAAAGACAAAGATCGAGGTTGGATGGGCCAGTTTGTTCGGGTGAAAATCACAGATCTGATCCCGGCTAAGAGCATGCCATTTCCCGAGAAATGGAATATGAAAACGTAAGTATGATTCTGCTTTTAATTCCTGTTCATTGTTGTTATTTCTTCATCCTTTCTTATCTATGTTTTTCTCAACACAGTCGTTGCTTGGATGCTGGGTGCGGTTCCCCACCTCGAGAACTGGGTTCAAAGCCTGGTTTCAACGTCATCTTACGCTGAGCTTGCATGGCGCGATTTGTCAAAGGGTCGGTGGGAGGCTCGTACTCATGGTAAGTTTTCTTCCTACCTTATCGATTTGTTTGTCGTTCAATCATTTTTGCAAACACACTTTTACTTGTTTTCTCCTTTTGTAGGTCTCGGAAAGGATGTGGCTATGAGTCCCCCATCCGGTGATGAAGCAGTTTTACCGCCTGTCTCGAAACCGGAGAAGGGAAATAAGAGGAAAAGCACAACGGACTTCGAGAGTCAAAAACCTAAGAAGAGAACAACCCATAAGCCCAAGGGGAACATAATCCCACTGACTATGGAGTTAGTTCAAAGAAGAAGAAGAAAAAGAAGAAAAAGAAGAAAAAAAAGGTGGTTCTGGATTGGTGACCCGTGAAAGAGCTGGTACCGATATTCATAAAACTTCGGGTCGGGTAGGGACTGATACTTCTCCGTCTAGTCTCGATGAGGTTGAGGAGGAGACTCCGGCCCAAGTTCCTGGGCCAAGGAAAATCGAAGAAGCTTTACCTCGGGGCGAAGGGACTGTCGAAGAGGCGGTGGATACCAAAGGAGAAACCGAGCTTGTGGCTCGTTAAGGAGGCGGTGCCCCAAAAAACCTAATTGGGGCGATAGAAATTGGGGATTCCACCTTGTTTCCTTCATTTCCCAGTCGATGATACATGATACTCAGGCTGTGGAGACTTGTCACGGGGAGGGAGCCCATGGACAGGAAGATCCTTTCACCGGTCTGAGTGACTTGGAAGCTCCGAAGAAGAGCTTGGGCGAGGTGGGAGTTTCTTGTCTTTTCAACGAAGCTCTACAGTCCCTAAATCGGGTAATTTCATTTTCTCTTTGTCAATTTTCATACTTATATTTTTCTTTTCTTTAATAATTCCTTCTTTCTATTTTTGTTGGCATATGTGCTTCATCACGAGGTGTTTCTCCGATCCCGAGGGGAGCTGAGCCGGTACGAAGCCGAAATCCGAGTGCTTACTGATGTTTGGTTA
>AWOL01S0016564.1:1539-15587 GCA_000715115.1 Nicotiana otophora | reverse complement strand
GGGGATTTGCGGTTAGGATAGGAATATACCTAATCGCTTTGCTTGGTTACTATACAGGAATTATTAATGTGTTCTTGTTAATTCTAAATCCATAGGAATATATGCGTTAGATTAGATTGAATAGGCGAGTAGTACTTCGGGAGTAGGCTACGAGCAATATTAACCCTGTCAACCAATAAACCAGATAAATTAATTAGACGATTTAAGTGAAAAACTCAACAGAATTGTTACCTAACCCATATCTCTAGAATATTCACTCACATTGAATTTGTCTTTAAGCTTGTTGTTATTTTCTTTAATCTCTTAATTTGTTACTCTAGATTAATTTTAGTTAAATATTCATACGTTAGTATTTGTTGAATAGATTAATTATTTGATTTAATTTAGTTGATAGTTAATCACAAGTCCCTTTGGGTACGATATCTGGACTTACAATCCTATATTACTTGTCGACCACGTATACTTGCGTGTGCTTTTGGGAGAAACAAGTTGTTGGCGTCGTTGCCGGGGACTTAGAAATTAACTATTCTACTAGATTGGATTTTTACTTTTTATCTATTCAAGTTTTTATTTTTTTATTTTTATCTTAATTTATTATTTTATTATCTTTGTTGACATGGCATCTTGGAATGATAATTGGTCGAATATTGCTTATTCTTATTTTGGTGATCCTTGTCCATATTGTGGAGGGTCACACTTGTGGCAAAATTGTGCATCTCAATCTTATGCGTGGAATAATTGTAATGTGTATGGTTGGCAAGGTGGCGATTGGGATGGTTGTCCTAATTCTTATTATCCGTCTCAGAGCTCTTATTATAATATTTCTAATGGTGTTTATGAGTTTGATAGGAGCAATGAAGTGGAGGATATGGAATGTGATGCTCGTATTATGGATATAATGAGTCAAGTAGCCGAGAAACAAGATGAAAATCAAAAGGCTATTATGGACATGATATGGCAAGTAACCGAGGAACAAGTTCTTGACGCCTTAGCGATCAAAAGACTTCAGGCTAGAATGGACGAATTAATGGCCAAATTCCAAGAACAACCTCAACTCGCCGAAGAGAGCGAGTTCCCACAAGAAGATTACTTTGAAGAAGCAGATATCGTGAGCCAATCTTGGCTAAAAGAACAAGCTCAACTGGTAAAATTTCATGGGGTACTACGTAATGGTTTGTCAAATATGTCACAACAGCTGATAGACGAAAGAACTGAGCTCAGGCAAGAGATAGACCAATTTGGCTCAGATATCCATGACATGCATGCTCAATTGAATTAAACTTTTGAGGCATTTGATGCCCAACAATCAATTGTTGTAGATACTGGCCAGCTTGTGCAGAGGAAAGAGGAATTCCAACTATTCAACCAAATTATTAATGATGCCAAGGTTGACGAAGTGCGCAAAAGTGAGGATGTCAAAAGTGAAGTGGTTCTAGAGTTGGACCTCATTGGACCTCATTCTAACAATTTTTCAACATTGTGCTTGGTTGGTGACACGAGAATTGATCCATTCGAGCCTATAGAGGAGTCAATTAACGGGGAACAAAGTATTTATATTCTGAAATTTGTCATACCAAGGAGACAAAATGACATCCCGCACTTAAAGGCCAAGAAGTGCAAGATGCGATACCTATTGCTTGGTTCCTTTATTTTTACACCACCGCCCCAGGAACGTGATAGGAAAATTGTTGCAAAATTAGGGTAGCAATTTATATCCTCAAAGTTGAAGGAAAAGTGGTGAACATGATGGCGTCAGGCCGCGACGTTAAATCAGGCACTTGTTGGGAGGTAACCCATATTTACTGCTTTCGTTTATTTCTAGTTTTTAATATTATTGTTGTAGTATTTGTTTTTGTCTTGTAGGATAAGAATAATAGGAAACAAAGCCATTGGAAGAGTGCAAAAGCGAGCTTGATGGTGATAATTAAATGTGGGGTGCCCACACAAAGGACCATACCTGGGAAAAGTCTGTGTATCCCGTGAGCTGCTAATTCTTTGATCTTTGGCCTACCAGGGAGTCTCTTTTGCCCTCTTGTTATTTATAATGTGCATTGAGGATATTACACAATTTTAAGTGTGGGATGAGGAGATTATCTGTGTGATTTTCTATGCTATTATAGCTTAGTTGTAGTAAAATAAGAAAACAAAAAGAAAACAAAACAAAAAAGTAGAAACATTGGGCTATTCCCGATGATGGATCTCCTAGACAGTTTTCATGAGGGATTTAAGTCTACTGAAAAAGAAAAAAAAGATTTTCTTTTGTTAGGTAGTGTAATAATATTTTCTTGGTTTTTCTTTGTGCCGCGGTACTTTTTCAAGGGTTTTATTTAAACCGGGTGGAGTTAGTTTTATTTGTTTTAGGAGTAGGAGCCACTGTGAGATGAATTGAATTGAAGCAATATCTCTTGACTTTGTTATGCCTTGAGAATAGTGGGTACTTTGGTTGTGACGCTTAAGTTCAATTTTTGACTCTTTAATAAGTACCTTAAATCATATGATCTTAACTTTGCTTGCTTTGACTAGAGTGTCGTGATGAGTCCAATCCTGAGTGAGTTATGTGCCATGTGTATGTGAGGTTTGTGTGTTATTATGTGCATTGTATTTGATGTCTAGATTTTTCCTCGTGTGTTTGCAAAGCGAAATAGTAGCGTTGTTCAGTCTTGGAAGTGATATAGGCATTTCGTTGTTGAACCAGATATATATAGTTAACCCGCCTAATTGTTATGTATTGTAGTTAACCTTTTGAGCATGTAATCATGTTTCTTCGGCAACCACATTACAAGCCTTACCCATTTGTTTGAATTATCTATCTATTTGAACTTTTTCACCTCTCATGAGCACTTGAATTGTTATGAACTTTGTAAAAGTTAAAGTGTGTGGTGGTTGGTTTGACTTTTGAGTGGAACTATTGAAATAAGGAGAAAGATGCACTGTTTTGAAAAACATAATAATAAAAGCCATTTGAATTTAAAATGAAAGAAAAGAAAAAAATAGTTGTATTGATGTGAAAAATATTCCTTGATAGTGGTGACTCTTGATGTAATTGTGCTTAAAGAAGTATGGAGTTAATATACTTTGATATGAAGGTGGGGTTATGGTTTGACATAAGTGTGGGGTTTAAATGTTAAAGTGTATGTGTTAAAGTGCTTAGAGAGGTGTAGTCACTCTTATATCCAATTGTATCCTACCCGACCCGCAACCTACATTACAACCAATTAAAGTCCTACTTGATCCTAGACTGAATGAGCTCGATTAGTAGAGTAGTACACTACGGGCAAGCTTATGGTGCATCTTTTGTGGCATATGAATGTTATTTCTGAGAGTGAGTGAATTCTTTCTATCTTGAGTTCCTAATTGCTCTTAAATTTTATTGTGTGTGGAACTAATCTTGTTTGCTGTGTGAGGGAACTTCATTCATGATGGAAAGGTAATGTCATTGATCTCTATGATAGAGTAAGTGAGTTAGTTGTAAATAATGCATGGTACTTGTGAGTCAAATCTTGAGGTGAAGATGTTACACTCTTGTGCTTAGTCTTTTTTAATGATTCTTGGTGTGATGAGTTAGGAGAATTGTTTAATAAGGTCGTGTCTATATAGAAAGTAGTTTGGTTGCTCGAGAACGAGCAAGAGTTTAAGTGTGGGGTAGTGATGTTTGACTATAATTACATATTTTTAGTGCATTACTGATATTACATTTGGGGGCTTTAATGCGAAACTATACTATATTTGTGTTTAATTGTGTCTATTTTATGTGTAGGTACATTGAAGACGAAATTGGGAGCAAAGTAGATATTGTATGTGTGTTTTATATATTACAAGAATGGTTCGTGATTATTTAAGTATTGGACAATGATTGAAGTTTAGTATAATAAAAGAAGCAAAAGAAAGACAAAGGGAAATTGAAAAAAAAAGGAAAAGAACGAGAAAGTAATGAATGCAAAGTTCAGTAGTTAAGCACAAAGTGAATCAAGCCTGGGCAGTAGTTAGGTGACGCGAGCCTTGTTGCTCGCGTTAGAGCATGTGACGCGATAGATTTAGCTCGTGATTGAGCTTGCACCGCGAGGCCTGAAGCGAGGCGAGGCTCATAGCGAGGCGTTCTAGATTTTTAAAGCCTATTTTGTCTCCTATTTGGTTTTGGACTTGGTTATTTCGTTTAGGTCTTTTTCATACAAATATAAATAGTGATTAAACACCATTTTTAGAGGAGTTTTGCGACCGGAGGCAAGAATTCACGTGGAGGAACACACACCAAGCTTGGAGGAGGCTTTCAACTAGTTTTGCTTCTCTTCTCTTCCTTTAATCTCATAGTTTATTAGTTCTAGAGTTGTTGGGTGCTACATGAACGTTGTAGTTTGAAGTTTAAATTGTTCTTACTATTTCATCATATTGGTTTATTTATTCAATCTTGCGCTTAATTATTTGATTTCTTGATCACCAATTGAATACTATCTACGAATCTAGGATTGAACTCGAAAGAGGAAATTCTAGATTGCATATAAGATTGTGTAGAGCAAGATCTTAACTCTGAGGAGGGGGGCGTATTTACGATTAGGATAGAAATATACCTAATCGCCATGCTTGGTTACTATACAGGAATTATTAATGCGTTTTGTTAATTCTAATTCCATAGGAATATAGGCATTAGATTAGCTTGAATAGGCGAGTAGTACTTTGGGAGAAGGCTACGAGAAATATTAACCCTATCAACCAATAAACCAGATAAATTAATTAGACGATTTAAGTGGAAAACTCAATGGGATTGTTAGCTAACCCATAGCTCTAGAATATTCACTCATATTGAATTCGTCTTTAAGCTTGTCGTTATTTTCTTTAATCTCTTAATTTGTTACTCTAGATTAATTTTAGTTAAATATTCATACGTTAGGTTTTACTTGAATAGATTAATTGTTTGATTTAATTTAGTTGATAGTTAATCACAAGTCCCCGTGGGTATGATATCTGGACTTACAATCCTATATTACTTGTCGACCACGTATACTTGCGTGCGCATTTGGGAGCAACACTTACTGAGGAGAGAGATGCCTTCAAGCTTCTCAGTGAGCGGAGAGAAGGAGAAGCAAAAGGACTTCACGCTCAGCTAGAAGTAGATCACAAAGAACAAGCCGATTTATCCGAGCAGGTAATAAAATTCATTGAAGTTAATATCCTTGACTCGGGCGCGATGGATAACAGTTCGGTCCCACAGGTCCGAAAAACGCTTGATGTTATCAGGAACCTTCATGTTGAAGTGGACGCAGTGAAAGTGGAGGACGAGGAGTGGAAAAAGAACATGGACTACATTGCCTCAGAAAAGGAGGCTGCCCGAGCTCAACTGGCCTCAGATGAGATCCAACTCCGAAGTTTGAAAGAGAAGGCCTTGGTGTAAGCCACTAAAATCGAGGAGTTCCAGTCTCGGTTGGGCTCAGCAACTTTTGATCGAGAGAGACTGGCCACAGAACTTGCATCGGCCAAATCGGAGGTTGAGATAGCCACGGCTAATGCTAATGCAATGGTGGCCGTATACCGGTTCGATGCTGAAGCTGCTCAGGTTCGAGCAAAGGAGGTTGTCGAGGCTGCTCAGACTCGAGCAAACTGGGTTTCCGAGCATGCTAAATGCCATTCTCGGAGGGAGACTATAGAGGAGATCCACACTCTGGCTTCGATCTTACAACCGAGATCGAGAATGCAAAGGAGCTTGAAGCCGAAGCCAGAATGTTGGCCTTTCCTGATGATGATGATACCGAAAATATGAGTGGATCTGAAAGCGAAGGAGGCCTCGAGGGTGAAGATGCTGCTCCTGGATAGGACTAAGTCCTTTAGTAATTTTTGTGTTTCTTTTAAGACCGTTTTGGTATTTAATAGAGAAACTTGATCGGGAAATGGTGCCCTTGTAAATGATTTTTGATACATATATATAAAAATATCTTCCTTTCCGCCTTATAAAATTATGAAGTTATATTGTAAGATCCGAGGTTTAAACAATTTGATTGGAACCAAATTAGTATAGCCTTTAGACTTTATGATCGAGTGAGTACTTGCTCGAACTCGAAGTAAAGTAACCTTTAGGTTTTTTATTTGAGCGAGGATGGTCTCTCGAGCTCAAGACAAAAAACAACTCTTAGGCTTTATGGTCGAGTGAGTGCTTGCTCGAACTCGAAGTAAAGTAACCCTTAGGCTTTTGTAAAAAGGTTTGTTCATGGATTTGTCCCCTTTCCATCTTGACAAAGTTTATTATCATTCGTTTTTGCGAAACTTGTAATGCCTTAGCATGAAATAGGGAATCATTCGAGAGTTCGAACAATTTTGTACTCATTAGAGTTTTTGAAGCTTGATATTATCGAAGCCTTTTATGATTTTGTCGGGGGTAGCCTTTTAAACCAGTTTATGATTTATTTCAAAGGTCTGTTTTGTTACGGAATTTGGACGTCTCCGATTCGTGTTAATTCGGTCGTAGCCTCTTTAGCATGGGATTTGCGTCATGGGCTTATTTTCCCATTTTACTTTTGAGCTTGCCCGAAGTATCAGTCCCCGAGTGGGGTGGCCGTGGCCTATAAAAATCCCTCTTTAGTTGGGGATTTTCCTCTTGTGCTTATGATCTTCGGAGTTTATATAATTTATCTTGTTGGTATTTCGGACGGCAGTCCCTGGTTTGTGGGGGTAATCATTCGAAATCCTGTCATGGTCTGCCCTTAAGCCTGTTTACATAATAGATCGAGAATATTAAATAAAAGAACCTTTCTGTGGTATGAGATATCGGTAAAGAAGAAATTTCTCTTTATAAATCATTATACATGCGCATATATTTGTGCTAGGTCTCGAGAAAACTACGCAGGCATGGTTCATTTGACCATTTGGACCTTCCAAATTTTTCCTATCGAGACCATGTTGCCATGAAGTAACTTTCTTGCATCGAACTTGATATTCAAGGGCAATGCCCCCCAGTATTCGAGGTTGACTGTAAAGAGGCCTCGTATACTGTTGAATTATTCTAAATTAGCACGATCATTGGTTGCCTCATTAAAAACCTTGCTGGAAAACCCATTTGGGACAAAATCGGCCCAAGGAAAAAAGAGTGCAACGCGTGCTTTCAGACCTAAAGGCTTCGTATTGAAGACTCCATCCTTGTTTCTGGTTGAACACCTGCAAGGTTTAGTTTCGAAATACAAATGGACATGGGAGGGTCGTACCTTAGCAGTAGTATCATTTTAGGTGTAATACGTTCCAATTACTCGGTAGTTGTTTGCCGTTTATCATACCGAGCTTGTAGGATCCTTTTCCGACGATTTCGAGAACCTGATACGGTCCTTCCCAGTTCGAACCCAGTTTCCCTTCATTCGGATTTTGGGTATTGAGGGTGACTTTTCTTAGCACTAAGTACCTGATGTTAAAATGTCGAATATTGGTTCTTCGATTGTAGTACCTTTCGATCCGCTATTTTTGGGCGGCCAATCGGACGAGGGAGGCTTCTCGTCTTTCGTCCAACAATTCTAGGCTCGTATTCATGGTCTCGTTATTCGAATCCTCTGATGCATATCGAAACCTAATGCTAGGTTCTTCGATCTTGACCGGGATCAGAGCTTTGGGGCCATAAACCAACGAGAATAGTGTTTCTCCGGTACTAGATTTCGATGTTGTGCGGTATGTCCATAGGACTTCGGGTAGTATTTCTCTCCATTCTCCTTTGGCGTCGGTAAATCTCTTGTTGGTCGATTCGGCTTCTCCATTCCCGTTGGGATGATAAGGTGTTGATAGGATCCTTTTGATCTTGTGATCCTCGAGAAATTTAGTTACTTTGTTGTCAATGAACTGTTTTCCATTATCACATACAATCTCGGATGGCATCCCAAATCGATATATGATGTAGTCCCAAATGAAGTCTATCACTTCCTTTTCTCTCACATTCTCGAAAGCCTGTGCTTCAACCCATTTAGAGAAATAATCTGTCATAAATAAAATAAATTCAGCCTTACCTAGGGCCGATGGGAGGGGGCCAACGATGTCCATTCCCCATTTCATGAAAGGTCATGGAGATAGGACCGAGTGGAGTAGTTCCCCTGGTTGATAAATCACGGGCACGTGCCTTTGGCATTTGTCGTATTTTCGAACGAACTCCCTTGCATCCTTGCCCATATCGGTCCAATAATACGCTGCTCTGATTACTTTGTGGACCAACGAATCGACACCAGAGTGATTTTCACAAATGCCCTCGTGAATTTCCCGTAGGATATAATAGGTATCTCCCGGTCCCAAACATATTGCCAATGGTCCATCGAACGTCCTTCTAAACAAAGTTCCATCTACGGACAAGGTAAACCATGTTGCCTTTGTGTGCGGACCTCTCGATTCTTTTAGACCTGATAGAAGCTTCCCGTTCTTGAAGTACTCTATGTATTTGTTTCTCCAATACCAGGTTAAACTTGTGGAGTTTATTTCGGCGTGACCTTCTTCGATTACAGATCTCATGAGTTGTACGACAGTCCCCGAGTTGAGTTCATCGTCTTCGACCGATGAACCTATGTTTGCAAGAGCGTCGGTCTCGTTGTTCTATTCTCGGGGTACATGTTGCAAGGTCCATTACTTAAATCGATGTAGAGTCACTTGTAGTTTATCCAAGTACCTCTGCATTCGATCTTCTCGGACTTCAAAAGTCCCGTTAACTTGGTTTACCACGAGGAGGGAATCATACTTAGCCTCTACGACTTCCGCTCCCAAGTTTCTAGCTAGTTCGAGACCTGCAATCATGGCCTCATACTCGGCCTCATTGTTAGTCACTTTTGTAGTTCTGATAGACTGTGTAACTACATTATCTGTGGGTGATTTTA
This sequence comes from Nicotiana otophora, assembly GCA_000715115.1. Taxonomy (NCBI): domain Eukaryota; kingdom Viridiplantae; phylum Streptophyta; class Magnoliopsida; order Solanales; family Solanaceae; genus Nicotiana; species Nicotiana otophora. The sequence goes on along the minus strand of AWOL01S0016564.1, from coordinate 6,765 downwards.
GTACGATTCCTAGTCCGGACCCCTTCGCGTTCGAGGAACCGTCCATAAAGAGGGTCCAGACTCCCGAAGAGGTACCCGATTTTATAAGTAGTTCTTTTTCAATCTCGGGTACGTAGGCCAATGAAACGTCAGCCATAAATAGGGCAACTATTCAGTGCCATGGAAACAATAGAGTCCTAATTCACATGGTGCACACCCACACGCCCGTCACCTAGCATGTGCGTCACCTAAACACAAATCACATAACACGTATTTCGGTGTTTCATACCTTCAGCTCCAAGATTAGAAGGGTTACTTACCTTGAATAAGCTAATACCAATGCCGAGCAAGCCAAGCGATGCTCCAAAGCTGCCATCACGCGCGTTCCGACCTCTAAATGGCTCGAAACTAACCAAACACAACTCAAGTACATCAAACAATGCTAAAGGAACCAATCCCAATAAAAAAAGATCAAATCTTGAATCAAAAACCCAAAAATCAGCCAAATGCCCAACCCGTGCCCGCACCTCGGAACCTGACAAAATTTACAAAATCCGACAACCCAGTTAATTACGAGTCCAACCACACTAGTTTCACTCAAATCCGACTCCAATTGAAAGTTCAAAACTTAAAACTTCATATTATGAAATTTTAGGCCAAAACCCCCAATTCCCTCTTTAAAATTCATAATCCAATTACCAAAAACGAAGATAGATTCATGAAATATAAGCAAAACCGATTAGAGAACATTTACCTTAATTCATATAGTGAAAATTGCTTCAAGAATTGCCTCAATCCGAGCTCCATAGCTCCCAAAATGTAAAACAGTTTGAAACCTTCGAAATAGAGTACTATATACACTGCCCAGACGTCCTCTTTCACGAATGCGGGAAAACCATCGCGTTCGCGATGAATAAAACTCATACTGCCACAAACGTCTCTATGCATTCGCGATGCACCCCACGCGAACGCGATGAACACTGCTGCCAAAGCTTCACGAACGCGACTAACCTTACGTGATCGCATAGGAAAACGCTCAAATTCCCAGTTGCCAACCTCACCACTGCGCGAACGCGATCCTCTATACGTGAACGCGAGACATACTTCACTATCGTGAAGAACAATTTTCTGCTTCCATCAAAATACACTACGCGTTCGCGACAGTTGCCACGCGAACACGATGAAGAACTGAGACACCAGAAAACGGCAGAACACAGTAGTACCAAAATAATGAAAAATGAACCGGAATCAATCCGAAACATGCCCGAGCCCCTCAGGACCCCGTCCAAACATACCAACAAGTCCCATAAGATAACACTGACCTACTCGATGCCTCAAAACACACAAAAGAACATCGGAACGACGAATCACACCTCAATTCGAATTCAATGAACTTTGATACTTTAAACTTCCACAACTGATGCCGAAACCTATCAAATCACGCCCGATTGACCTCATATTTTGCACACATGTCATATTCGATATTATGGACCTTTTCCAACTCCCGGAATCGAAATCCGACCCGATATCAAAAAGTTCACTCCCGGTCAAACTTCCCAAAATTTCAACTTTCGCCAGTTCGAGCCAAATTCAACCACGGACCTCCAAAGCACAATCCGGACGCGCTTCTACGTCCAAAATCACCTAACGGAGGTAACAGGACCATCAATATTCCAATCTGAGGTCAAATGCTAAAAAGTCAAACTTGGTCAACTCTCCCAATTTAAAGCTTCAACAATGAAATTCATTCTTCCAATTCGATTCTGAATAATCTGAAAACTAAAACCGACGATTCACACAAGTCAAAATACATCATACGGAGCTACTCACGTGTGTAAACTACCGAACGAAATGTAAATACTCAATACGACCGGTCGGGTCGTTACATCATAGTGATAGGGAAGAGTTCATAAAAAGATCAAGCATCAAATAAGTACTCAAGAGCTCATCATTACTTCAATTATGTAAATCAACCGTAGATTGCCAAGTGGCCCAGTAAGAAACTGCCATATCACTACATCGAACGCCCCCAAATTTTACCATTAGACATGGGACAATTTTTTTAATATAATTAATATCGTGTGCGTTTTTGGATAGGATATTAGCATGTGATTTTTAGCCCCAATAGCATGTGATTTTAGCAGATGGGATAGGACAAGACACAGAAAAACAGCTTTCGATGTTCGAATACATAGCCCAACTTGGAAATTAATGGCCCTTGACCGGGAGAGCTATAGAGCTATTCTAATTTGTCAGGTAGTAGTACCATTTTAATGTTTATATTTTGTTTTTGTAACAAATTTGGTAAAGGGTTTATATATTTTTGGTCCCCCAGTTAATGGTAAATTCTAATTTTAGTCTTTATGAAATTTGAATAAGTATATTTAATATTCATTTAATTCAAACGTGCAATTTTATCCCTTCACAAATTTACCATAATTATGAATTGTTTTGCCACTTAATTATTCACGTATTATGTTAAGTTTGTATTGTTACTCCATATTTGATGTTAATATAATTCTAAAAATAGTATATATATATATATATATATATAAACGTATTTGCTATATAAAATGATCAACTGGGCATGTGGTGACTACTTCTTTACTTCTCCTTCATGAATTTTCATACACTTTATTGATCGAAAAATATTGGATTAAGGATAGTTTTTGGTACATTTTCTTGGCATGTTGTAATATTGTTATTATACATTGGTAGGTCTTCAGGAAGCAGTGTTGCATTGTGATCGTTTGCTAAGTTTCCTTTGGTGTTATTGTTGATATCCAATTTTTTCCTCATATTTTTAAAAAATATATATACTTTCAAAATAGTATATTTGCATTATCATTTAGTTTATAAACCTATACAAGCTTTTTTCTCCATAATTTTTTATAATTTTAAAGGCTTTAAATCAATTTCTTTCTGCATTTTATTATATAAATATCCAATAATTATCCTTCAAATTATTTTTATGATGATTGAATCATCCAAATTTATCATTTACACCAACATGTATGTTTTTAAATATTTTACTGCATTTTTCATAATTATATTTGTATTGTTAGGCTAATAGCACATTTTGCAATAATAGCCTATATTCATGTATAATTACATTATTTATGCAAAAAATGATTTTTTATACTTTTATAATGTTAAGTTATTATTTTTAATCATTTTAGTACCCAAATAATATTTTTTTATTCATTAACTACTTTTGTAAATTATTTTTGCTAAAATGTTGGGTATTTAAAAAACTAGCCCCACTTTTAAACCTATTTTCGGACCAAATAATGGCCCAAAACACCTAATACACTAGCCCAATAACCCCATCCCAAAACCAATAACCCCATTAACCCAGAACTGGTCGCAACCCATCTAAATAAACCCGACCCAACCCCCTTTTAATCGTAGTTGTTGATCTCTGAGATCAATGGCCCATATCTAACCCCTCCCTTTAACTACCCAAACGGCTAACCCTAACCTTACTCTCCGCTCATCTGCCACCCTGATATCCTCTCAACCCCTTCTCCCTCTCTCAAGAACCCTAGCCGTCGCCCCCCTAAATCTTCTCCTAATCCCACCTAATATGGGATTCCATGGCTATTAATTACCATACTCGACCCCCTTCTGGTACTGGCTACTCTCCTATAGTGCTTGCCTAAACATGGCAAGCAGATCTCATCAAAATCGAATCAAAATTGATTCAAATCCCTGATTTTTGAATGTTATTCCGTCTATGTTCATTCCATGCTACTGTGAGTCCAAATATTTGTTTATATTCTATTGATTCTTACTTACCCTAAAACTAGAGTTTATAGAATCGAACCAAAATTAGTTCAAATCTCTAATTTTGAATATTATTTGTGTCTATATTCGTCCTATGCCACTATTTTTGTGTATACTCCATTGATATTTACTTTCCCTAAAAACTAGGGTTTGCCTGATTTTCTCCTAAATTGATTCTAATCAATTTTGCATGCTCCTCTTTCCTTATTTTATGTCTGATTGATTATATTTCCTTGTTTGTTTGTTCAATTTCTTCTACTATATAAACCCATCCCCATTCCCCTTTAGGAGGGACGTCTTTTGGAATCGCTATAATCTCACTAAAATTTAAAGCTATATTCTGTTATTTCTTCATTATCTTGTTCTATACTTTGGTTCTTGGCCGGCTGAAAGCCAAGGCCACTAATTTCTGGGCTCTTGCTTCTCGTTGATGTTCAGAACACTGTGGACTTTTGTTATTTCTTGTATTTTAGTTTAACTTGTGAGTTACTGAATCTTTTTAATTTCGTTCCTATGATATGTCTTCACTTCTGAAGTTCGTTAGTTTAATCAGTTTTTTGGGTTATTTTGTGTGCGATTCTGTTTATTTTACTTCAATATTTTAGGTATTCTTAATGTTTAACTTCATAATATTGATAGCTCTAAGCATGCCTAAACTTGATTCGAGTAAATTAGATTCTCCTCAATGTGTTACTACTGTTTGGGATCTTTGCACTTGTAAGAATCTGTGTGGTATTTTATTTTACTTTAGGCTATCAATCCTATTGTGTGAACATGCTTTACTTGCATATTTTGTATCCTCTTTAGTCGACTAGTCAATTGTGTTCAAAACATGAATGTTCACATCTATTCTATGGCACAAGTCTATTCCGAATTGCTATGGTTATATCTTGCTTATGTAGCATTTTTTAATCCTGTCAATCACGACTAGTTCTCCATCAATATGCCCCTTTTAGCATAAGTTTTCTCCCATGATTCACCAGTATTTGTAGTAATCCGTTTCCCCATCATATCTAAATGTAGTTCTGCCACCAAATTAGTGTGACTATTTCATAACACTAGGACTTATACTTAGTATAATTTAAACCTTTTCTTTTGTATTTTGAGCTGTGTATTGTTACAACCCAAATTCGCGTACCTTAGATCATGCCGTAAGTTAGTCGACGTAAATCCAAGAAGAGATTATCTTTGAGATGATAAGAAGTTAATCCTATTGGTCTTAAACAATACAAGGGTGTATAAGAGTGGTTAACAAGTATTAGAAGTAAAACGAATCAAGGATGTTGTAACCCGTATTTTCGGGTAACACTAGAGGTGATTAATTTTTCCAAGAGGTCATGTTTTAATGTATTTTAATCATATAATATCTGTATCATAAGTCTTGAAGTCAAGCGAGTTATGAAACAAAAGTCGATAAAAGTTGTCGCAACTTACGTTTATAATTTTACTTAAACTTTAGGT
>AWOL01S0016563.1:46389-58874 GCA_000715115.1 Nicotiana otophora | reverse complement strand
ACAAGTTGATTGGGGTTGGGACGGCGGGGGAGTATCAATTTATAGTAGTTAAACTTATAATGTAATTAACTTATATATTACCTACCGTATAATTGTTCTATCCGCGTATGAACTTAATTGTCTTTTTAAGTTTAGTAAGTTGAGAGAGTAATATTTTTCTTACACTTTGGCGGAGTTATAATTTTGCTGAGTTATAATTTTTATTAGGGGGTTAATATATAAAGAGGAAGTTAGCATATATATTTTTACCTAATATATAATGTTATATATATATAACAACACCGATTCACTGAGTGATTTTTCTTACCCTTTCTATCCTATTAGTCAAACACGCTAGCTACAATAAAAAAAACAGCTCTAACGAACAATAAAACGGATGTGCTAAAGCGCAACACGATTTTATATTATATGCATTTCACTATAACATATTTTTTTAATTGTTACTAAGTAGGATTAGCAACAAATTGCAATTTTGTAGTAGTGATTATAGAAATGTGGATGCGAGTTAATTGTGGAAAAATATGAATGAAATGCAGGAACAGGACAATACGTAGCAGACAAGGCAGGAGATATAAAGAACACAGCAGAAGAAGCAAAGAACAAAGCATACGAAACAGCAGAAGCAGCAAAACAAAAAGCAACAGAAAAATCAAGTGAAGCTTATTCAAAAGCAGGAGAAGAAAAAGAAAAAGCATATTCAGATGCAGAAACAGCAAAACACAAGGCATCAGAAAAGACGGGAGAAGCAAAGGAAAAAGCAACAGAAAAAGCAGAAGAAGCAAAACAGCAAATGAAAGGAATGGGAGAGAAAGCAGAAGGAGAAACAGAAGAACATATGAGTTGGGCTAGAGAGAAAGCAAAAGAAGGATATGAAAGTGCAAAGAGCAAAGCAGAGGAAACATTGGAAAAAGCAAAGGAAAATATAGCTTCAAATTTGGAATCAGCTAAGGAAAAAACAAAGGAAATTAAGGAAAATATAGCTGGCAAAAACCGAGACGAGGAACTCTAAATTAGAATTATATCAAAGTATGTAATAATATAGTGATGATAACAGGTGTCGTTAATATTTTTTTGGGGGGGTGGGTCTTTTTGTTGGTAATTTTTCCAGGGTGGCTTTTCTAGGTGTCGTGAAATTGTTGTGTTAGTATTTTTATGTTTCCGTTGTATTATCAGGGTTAATCCGTCTACTTTTTGTTAATAACACTTTTGCACCTTCTTACTTGTAATATTTTAGTTTTGTGCATTAGCAGTGTCAAATTACAATTTACAAATATGCAGTCGGTGCTAAATAACATGACCAGCAATTACTATTACGCGATACTATTTATGTTGAACGTTGGTTGATAATGCTGGAAAATTTGGCTAGGTTTAATGTTGAATGCGAGTATTTATGTTTAATGTGTGTTGGGCTGTTGGCTATGTAGAAATGTTGGCCGAGTTATCTTTTAAATTACAAGATTATGTTAAATTTGTCGACAGTCATGAAAATTAGAAACTGTCAAACTTCAATGTTGATAGTTGTATGAAAATCTTCGACTATCAAAATTTAGATGCAATTTTTCATGAAAATATGGGAGATGTAATTAGAAAACAAGGCAAGTTAAATTGGTACTTACAAACCATATAAGTCAAAACAAAGTTTGGCGACGATAAAAAATAGACAAAAGAAAAATATACTAAAAAAGCTATAATTTAATATGGTTCGGTTAATGAATTATATTTTAAAAAAATTAATATAAAAAATATAAAAATTATTAACAGAATAACAATAACATACTCAGTATTATCTTACACCGTGGCGTTTGGGGATAGTGTGTACGCAGATCTTACCCCTACTTTGTGAGGATAGAGAGGTTATTTTCAATAGATTCTCGACTTAGGAAAGTATAAGCACCACATTAATAAAAATATAGACAAGAAGGGACAGTACCAAAAAGTCATAAAAAGCAGAATAAAAAAATTTACTACCAACAGAACGCCATATCTTGTCTAATCACCTCTCCCCACCTCTTCTTTGGCCTACATCTACCTCTCCGTAGGCCCTCCAATGTCAACCTCTCACACCTCCTTACCGGGGCGTCTATACTCGTCCTCCTTACATGACCAAACCATCTAAGTCGCGCTTCCCGCATCTTGTCCTCAATAGGGGCCACAACCACATTGTCATAAATAACCTCATTTCTGATCCTATCTAACCTGGTGTGCCCACACATCCATCTCAATAGCTTCATCTCTGCTACCTTCATCTTCTGGACATGAGCGAGCTTGACTGGCCAACACCCAGCCCCATACAACATCGTTGGTCTGACCACCACTCTGTAGAACTTACCCTTAAGTTTCGATGACACCTTCTTGTCACACAAAACACCAGAAGCGAGTCTTCATTTCATCTATCATGCCCCAATACGATGTGTGACATCTTCATCAATCTCCCAACCCCCTGATTAATAGACTCAATGTACTTAAAACTCCCTCTCCTAAGGATGACCTGCGAGTTCATCATCACCCCTTTTTCCCCTCCTTGAGTCTCGCCACCGAACTTACATTCCAAGTATTCTGTCTTGGTTCTGCTCAACTTGAAACCTTTAGATTACATGGTCTGCCTCCATACCTCTAATTGCACGTCCATACCGTCTCGCGTCTCGTCAATCAATACAATATCATATGCAAATAGCATGCACCACAGCACCTCCCCTTGGATGTGGCACGTCAGTACGTCCATCACCAGAGCAAACAAAAAAGGGCTGAGTGCTGACCCCTGATGCAACCTCATCATAACCGAAAAATGGTCCGAGTCCCCACCCACCGTCCTCACTCACGTCTTTACTCCATCATACATGTCCTTAATCAATCTAACATAGGTAACAGGTACACCTCTAGCCTCCAAACTTCTCCACAAAACCTCCCTCGTAACTTTATCGTACGCCTTTTCTAAGTCGATGAACACTATATGCAAGTCCTTCTTTCTCTTGCTATACTGCTCCATCAATCTTCTAACAAGGTGGATGGCTTTTGTAGTCGAATGCCCCGGCATAAATCCAAACTGGTTACCGGAAATAGACATACTCCTCCTCACTCTTAGTTGTACCACTCTCTCCCAAACTTTCATAGTATGGCTAAACAGCTTGATACCCCGATAGTTATTGCAATTTTGGATATCACCCTTATTCTTGTATACAGGAACCATTATGATCCACCTCCACTCTTCGGGCATCTTCTTCGTTCTAAAAATTACAATAAAGAACCTAGTGAGCCACTCCAAGCCTTCCTTGCCCGCACTCTTTCAAAACTCCACCGTGATTTCATCCAGCCCAGTAGCTTTGCCCTTGCTCATCTTACGCATAACCCCCTCAACTTCATCAACTCTAATCCGCCTACAATACCCAAAGTCACACCGACTCTCGGAGAGTTCCAAATCACCCAGTACAATGCTCATGCCCCCCTCCTCGTTCAAGAGATCACTATGGAAGTAGGTCTGCCATCTCCGACGGATAAGCCCCTCATCTAACAAAACTTTACCTTCTTCGTCCTTGATACACTTCACTTGGTCCAAGTCACGCGCCTTAGCTAACCTGAACAACCTCTTATCCACCCCTCGGCCCTCGAGTTCCTCATACAAACGACTAAAAGTTGCAGTCTTGGCCGCCGTAACTGCTATCTTTGCCTCTTTCTTAGCCAACTTATAATGATCCCTATTCGCCCTCTTCTCCTCCTCATCTACACTTTCCACTAGTTTCAGATACGTTGCTTTCTTGGTTTCCACTTTTCTTTACACCTCTCCATTCCACCACCAGTCTCCCTTGTGACCACCAGAGTAACCCTTTGAGAACCATTAATACCTCTCTTCTGGCTTTCCTAATGCACTGCACAGTCATGGTCTACATAGAGTTTGTGTCCCCACTACTCTTCCAAGCCCCCATAGTCACCAGCTTGACCCCCAACTCCTGCGCTTTAGCTTTTGTCAAGGCTCCCCACTTGATCTTATGTTGGCTATACATCGCCTTCTTCCTCCTCTTCCTCGTGATCTCAAGGTCCATGACCAGGAGCTTATAAAGGGTCGAGAGGTTCTCAATCGGGATGACCTTGCAATCCGTGCAAAGACCTCTACCGGACATTCTGCAGAGTAAATAATCAATTTGTATCTCAGCCACCGAACTCTGGAAGGTGACCAAGTGCTCCCTCTTTCTTCAGGAAAATCGAGTTTGCTATCACCAAATCAAATGCTCTAGCAAAGTCCAGTAGAGACATTCCTCCTCCGTTTTTATCTCCAAAACCAAAGTCACTATGCACATTATCATGTCCTCCAAACGTCGCTCCAATGTATCCGTTGAAATCTCCTCCTAGGAAAAGTTTCTTTGTATGCGGGATGCCACGCACCATCTCATCCAAATCCTCCCAAAAAAGCCTCTTGACTTCCTCATCCAAGTCTGCTTGGGGTGCGTACGCACTGATTATGTTCAAAGTAAAACTTCCAACCACTAGCTCAATAATTATCAACCGGTCATTCACCCTCCTAACCTCCACCACTAGTTCACGGAGGTCCTCATCAACCAAAATACCTACCCCGTTCCCGCACCTTATCTCTAACCCACCTAGTCTCTCGTACACAAGCTATATTAATCTTCTTTTTCTCGAGAATCTTCGCTAACTCTACAGATTTTCCAGTCAAAGTTCCTATGTTCCAAGACCCCACTCTCAGCCTAGTAGCTTCCTTAACCCTCTTACCCCCCGCACCCCCTCCCTGCGCTGACACCCCCGAGGACAAGACCTTACCCTACCATCGTTCACCAAAAGCCACTATAATCTAGGAGTCACTACGCAAGCACTATCCCGAAAACAAGCGCCAAAAATAAAATGAATTATCGAAATATAAACTACCACTAAAGGTTGCAAAATAGGTAAAAAAATAAAATAAAAGAACTAACGGGAACTATAATCTACAACTAAAGGTCAGACAAACAGGTGAAGAAATAAAATAAAGGAACTATAATCTACAACTAAAGGTCAGACAAACAGGTGAAGAAATAAAATAAAGGAACTATAATCTACAACTAAATGATAGAAAAATAGGTGAAGAAATACAATTCAAGAGATAAAGGGGGCTATAATCTACAACTAAAGGTCATAGAGAAAATGTGCAATAGAGATTCAAAATAAAGATATAAACACGTAGATAATAATATAAACAAGTAGGCAAAGCTATCACTAATACAATTAATTTGACAATGCTAGGATAAATACTAATTAAAGATTCAAGAACAAAATAGAGATACAATTATGCTAAAATATTAAACTATTAAAATATCAAGATAAGGGAGGAACAATAGAATTTGAATTGCAGCCCTTGAAGTTAACGAAAATCCGGCCGGCGGTGGAAAACCCCCCTATAGCTGAGAACTTCTCTCCTTCACCAAATAGAGGAAATTGTTGCTATAATTTATGACTTGGGCTTGTTTAACTTTGATTGGATGTACACCGACCTTCACGAAACCCTTATCGATGCAATCGGGGAAAAACATATAAAGAAGTGCGCAAAACTGGGTTATTTGGGAATTATCGGAGAAAGTGAAAGTTCAATGAAGACGATGTAACTATATAGATCTGCGATTTAATAAATCAAACGAAAAAAAAAGATTTGGCCAAAGCGCTGTAAGTGAATTGTTTTTGTGTAATGGTGCGTATCTTGAAAATTATTTTTGTGCTGTTTCCGACTCTCCAACGAAAGCAAAGATATTATTTTCCGAAGACGTCAGGTTGTTCGTCCACAAATTGGGGAAGACGAATAAATCAAGTTATTTTGTATCAGCTGGTCTAAGTTAAAGTTCAATCAAAGAGAACTTAGTTGTGGTGACTTTAATTCAAGGAAAGATTCTTGTTATTATTATTAACAGAATAATTTTTGCAAAATAAAACTTTCTTAATAATTACATTACAAATGCTATCGTGTGATGTTTTAAGGAATGATCATCAATTTATATAGGTCATGACTTTGTCCTTCAAGGAATGAATCTATTAAGTATAGTAGAGATTTATATTTTTCTTTTAAAAAAATAAAATTAATTATAATAAATATTTTACCATTTCTTCAAGTAATAAGGCTCCGAGCTGCTGCTCCTTGTCCGCTTGGGGCTAGGCCTCTCTTATCTTGGAAGCTGGGGGGCATACTAATAATATGCTTTGGACGAAAGCCTTGAGCCTCTGTAGAAATGGGCTTGGATGCCCTTGTTTACGCAGAAAATTACATTTAATGACCTTAAAAATAAATGATCTTAATTTTTTGACTCTCGTTTGCCTAATAGACAAATTTTAAGGTCAAAAGTCAACAGTGTCTCCCATGAGGCAAGAGAGGTACAACACTTATTATAATTGAAATTTTGCAAGCGTGGTTAAAAAATCAATAATGACATTGAATTGTCCTATTTGTGCAAATCACACTTGTTTATGAGTAGACCATAGTTGTAGCTTGTCGCCAAATTGTTTTCAAGTATATTTGCTGGATAACTGAAAAAAAATAGCTGAGCTTTGCAAACATAGATTCATAGTGGTAGTAGTAGTTTTTGGGGCAAGTGCACATATAGCCATTCTTAGGAATGCTATTTAGAGATTAATCAATACTTATTTTGTGCTGAAACTTAAAACTAAAACTCTTAACTTCAGGACAACTTTAGATATTTTTGTCCTGAAAAAATTGAACTGAAAAACTGAAATTAAGGATGCACTGGCTAATTCCTAAATCTTTAGAGTGGCTACCTTGTGTCATTTCTACGTAGTTGTTGGACCTTAGCTGATTTGCTTTGACTAATGAGCTGCCCCATTTTTATTTGGACCTTAGCTGATTAGCTTTGAATGGTCGGCTGATCCATCTCTAGCTGCTGTCATAGAGGAAATAGTACAACTTAACTCTTGTCAGTTTGAATTGAATTGAATAACATGATTCGACAGGAATTTTCTGTATTTTATTTTGGATTTTTGACGTGTAAGAATTAAATATTTTCTAGGAGATTGACCATAAAATTAAAGAAAAATTTACAAGGAATCATAAAACCAATTGAGTGTAAGGAATTGCAACTACGTCAAACTTTTTTATTGATAAAATAGTACGGGCTAACTCGTTTTTGGACTGGTAATTGAAAAATAACCAGCGTTTGCAAAGTCATTAAAGAATAGCCACTATTTTGCTGAAACACGAAAAGTTTCAGCATAATATGCTAGATTATGGAGCTCATATGTATAAACTTTCAGTATATTATGAAGGAACTCCGACACATAGAAAGTTCCAATATAATATGCTGGATTATGGAGCTCTTGCATATAAACTTACACTATATTATGTTGGAACTGCAGGACATTAGAAAATTCTAGAACATTGTGCTGGAATCTCATATGTAAAAAATTCAAACTCCATTATATTATGCTGAAATTTTTTCGCATTCTAAAGAGTATTTTTGTTCAGATTTTATTTTTACATGAAAAAATGGCTAGATTTCGATTATTTTGGAAACTGTGGCTATATTTCAATTACCAGTTTGTAACTACCTGACTTGTCATTTTAAGAATTAACGCCCCGTTCAGTGACTTAAGGTCTCGAGCAGCTTCGTAATATATATTATGACCCGCAGGTGTGGCCGAGTTTGATTTTCGGAAGATTCAAAATTAAATTGAAAGAACAATTCCTATTTAGAAGGTTAAATGAAAAGAGTTGACTAGAGATTTGATTTATGTGTAAACGACCTCAGATTCGAATTCTGATAATTCCAATAGCTCCGTATGGTGATTTTGGACGTAGAAGCGTGTCCGAAAAATATTTTGGAAGTCCGTACTGGAATTTGGCTTGAAATGACGAAAATTAAATTTTCGGGAAGTTTGACCGAGGAGTTGACTTTTTGATACTGGGGTCGGAATCCAGTTCCGAAAATTTGCATAGCTCTGTAATGTCATTTATGACTTGTGTGCAAAATTTGAGGTCAATCGGACTTGATTTGATAGGTTTCAGCATCGAATGTAGAAGTTGAAAATTCTTAAATTTCATTAAGCTGAATTGGGGTGTGATTTATGATTTTAGCGTTATTTGATGTAATTTGAGGTTTCGACTAAGTCCGTATGATGTTTTAGGACTTGTTGGTATATTTGGTTGAGGTCCCGAGGGCCTCAGGTGAGTTTCAGATGGTTAACGGATCAATTTTGGACTTGGCATTCGAGCTAAAGAATGATGGTTTTCTGTCACTGGTTTCCTTCTACGCGATCGCATGAGAATGTCCACGATCGCGTAGGCTTGTTTGAGGCAGTGATGATTTTGTTTTTCGTGATCGTGTGAAGAGGGCCGCGTTCGCGTAGCTATGGGAGTTTGTTATTCGTGAACGCGAGTAAGTGGAGCAGAAGTAGAGGTCACGCGTTTTGTGCTTCGCGATCGCGTGGACGAGTCCGCGATCGCGTAGGACTGTGAGTTTGAGCTTCGCGATCGCGTAAGGGTTAATTTGGACAGTGGGTGAATTGTGCTTCGCGATCGCGTAGAGCAAATGTCTGGGCAGAAAGTTTAAGTTCTGTTCGTCCCATTTTTTCTATTTTTGACGAATTGGAGCTTGGGGAAAGGCGATTTTCGGGACAAGGAAAACGTTGGGGGTAAATGTTCTTAACTCAATTTTGGTTAGATTACTCGAATCCATTGTTGTTCTTAACATTTAATTGGCGATTTAAGTTGGAAAATTTTGAAAACCCTCATGGATAGATTTGAGGATTTGAGGGTCGAATTGATATCAGAATTTAGTCATTTTGGTATGGTTAGACTCGTGGTTGAATGGACGTTCATATTTCATAACTTTCACCGGATTCCGAGACATGGGCTCCACGAGCGATTTTTGGGTTAATTTCTGATTTTTATTGAAAATATAGTATTTTCTTATGGAATTAATTTTATAATTTTTGTTGACTGTATCGAATTAATTATGACTAGATACAAGGATTCCAGAGTCCAATTCGCGTTGCAAAGGCACAACGGAGTAAATAATTTCACGGTTAGAGGTAAGTATCTTGTCTAACCTTGAGTAAGGGGAATTCCCCTTAGGCATTGAGTCTTATGTGCAAATTGTGTAATTGAAAATCATGTACGCGAGGTGACGAGTACGTACTTGGTTTATATGTGCAAATTATATTGGTTAAGATCCTTAGACGCCCTTATGTATTAAATTAGAAATTATTGACACTTATTAAATCCTTTAATTGTCTTGCCTAAATCCTTGTTTTATTGGATTTATTTTTATATGATGATTTGGTGTGATTGCCACCTTAATTTTTATGTGAAATATTATTTTGTTGAGTTGTTCACTCCCGGAAATATTGTTTTGTTGAGTTGCCTAAATCCATGGGCTCCTTATTGTGAAAAATAATGTATTGTTGAATTTTGTGCGAGTTGTAATATTGGAGCACTTTATGTGCAATCTGTGATAAATTATAATAGTTGAGCACTTGATGTGCAATCTGTGATAAATTGTGATAGTTGAGCACTTGGTGTGTAAATCTGTGATATGTTGTAATATTTGAGCACTTGAGGTGCAATTTATGAGATGTGATATTGGCACGTTATATTGTTGGGAAGTTTTGTTCGGGTGTTTGCATGAGGTTTTTGCCGTGCTATTATTACTATTGATTTATGCACATGCGGCGTGATAAGGCGGGCTATATATATAATGGGTTTGCGCATGTGGCGATACAAGGCGGGAATATTATTATGCGCGTGCGGCGAGACAAGGCGAGCATTTACTTTATTAATGGGCACGTGGCGAGACAAGGTGGGCTATGTCAGGAATTGAATTGTGATGACTTGTGATAGCCTAGGGGCATTGTTGTTGTCTTGCATATTTACTTTTGGGACTACGAGGCGGTACCTCGGGAGATCCCCTGTTGAACATTTACTTTTGGGACTACGAGACGGTATCTCGGGAGTGCCATTTTGTTGACATCTCTCTATGGTTGCACTTGTCTTTGGTTATTTTGTATTTCCGTGATAAGTCAATCCTTGTGACCTGGCGTGATGTATTATTTGATTTTACTATGTGTTTGTATTCTTTGTTGTATTGTGTTGGCTTGGGCTTTTTAGTACGAGACTCTGAAGATTTATATTTCTGATTTTTACCGATTTTCAATGACTGAGTTATTTTAAATAAAAGAAGTTACTATTATATTTTGAATTAATAAGTTTTACGTCTGAAGCAATAGATTATCCGATGTTTTATTTAAATTAAAATGTCATTTTTCTTTACTCAAACTATTTCTAAAATAAACTCATTTGTTTTTGAATTCTTACTTGGTTTAAAAATTGTAACCTTACTTTATTAAAAATAAATTAATCGTGCGGATCTTATGTATTGAAATATTTGGCACGAGAGTTGTTCGGGCGGTTGTGATTAGAGATATGGGCACGAGGTGCCGTGAGAATATAAAAGAGGATCGAGAACCGTGTTTTATGATTTTGCTATGAGATATTTATTTGGAAGAGTTTTATATTCGAAGGACACTTATTTGAAGAAATATATTTAGAGGGTATTTATTTAAAAAAATTATATGTGAAAGACTTGTTTAATTGGTTGTTCTTGTATTTCTTATTCGTCTCAGTAATAATTATGGTATTTTTGTTGCCTTAGTGTTTATAGTATTAGTGGATTATTGTTGCTATCACTGCAAATTGTTTTCGATTATTTTGGTATGTCACAGGTTATTTGACCAGTGAGTGTCTTGACTGTACCTCGTCACTACTCCCCTGAGGTTAGTCTTGATACTTATTGGGTACCGACTGTGGTGTATTCATACTACATGTCTGTACATTTTTGTACAGAGCCAGGTAATGTAGAGTCAATTGATCGATCGCTAGCAGTACAAATCTTGCTGTGGAGACTCAAGGCAAACCTGTTGCTGCGTTCGCAGGCTTCAGAGTCACCTTTTGATATTGTACTTACACTGTTTTATCTCTATTTCAAAACAATTGTATTTATAGGCCTTTCTGGTAACTCAGTAGAGGTTATGACTTGTACTACCGGTTTTAGGAATTATAAATTTTATAGAGATTTTTATTTCAAAAATTGTTAGATATTATTTAATTATTGTTGTTATTCAGTAAATATTAGGCTTACCTAGTCCCTAAGACTAGCTGCCATCGGGATATCTTACGGAGGGAGATTTGGGTCGTGACACAGTTGTAATTTTGCTATTTCTGGGCCTTTAAAAGATTTCTTTTCTTTTGACGTGATTATCCTGAATTGCTGAAAGGACGTTTTCACCAAATACAAAAAGAAAAAAGAAAAAGAAAAGAATCGTACATATTTTCGATGGTTAAGTTACTCTTCCTAAGTAATTTCTCAACCCTTATTCCATATACTAGTAATTGTTTATTTATATTGTATTTTATGCAATGCGTTAAAAGCCAAATTTGTAACATAAACGATGCGGCGGCTAATCGAGTAACTAAATCAAGACTAAAAAGAGAGTTGACAAGCAACAGAAGAAAACCTAACGTTAATTGACATAATTAGGTCACTACAAATTCTTTGTTAAGCAAGTGTACGTTAGACTAAACATGTTTAGCTAGTCAAATTATATTGAGCGTGTAGACATTTAAATTTTATTGAATTTTCATTCATAAAATTATTTGGACTGTACTTTAAATTTGTCACGACTCAATTTCACCTATAGGTCGTGATGACGCCCAACACTACAGCTAGGCAAGTCAACTAATAAATTAAACATATATTGATTAAACTTTGAATCCAAGAAAAATAATAAAATACCAAATTCTACCAATGTGTGTGCCAAGACCAGGTGTCACAAGTGTATGAGCATCTAGTAGATTATACAAAATTTCAAATACTGTCTGAAATGAAATAGACAGAATGTAAATATAAGAAGAGACACTGGTAGCTGCAGAACGGCTCAGAAAGGCAGCTCACCACTATGTTTCGGGATGACGTGGATATGTGATGATAGGTCCTCCACTAGTACCTGTCTCAGATCCTGCACAAAAAGTGCAGCAAGTGTAGTATGAGTACGTAAACAACGTGTACCCATTAAGTATCAAGCCTAATCTCGAAGTGGTAGAGACGAGATGGACGACTTTGACACTCACTATGGGTAAATAATAAAACTTGAAATAAAACTAGAATATCTAAATCAACATGATTCACAGAATTTACAATAATTTATTTAACCAATAGAAATAATTAAATTCCTTTAAATGCAACAATCCTCAATATATTAATTAAATTTCTTCAATTCCAATAAATTTCCAATTTATCAATTAGCTTCGCAAGCTGAAATAAACTATCAAAGTATCGTGTAATTATTATTATTAGGCACGATTTCTACCGAGGTCGTTCGGCCCGATTCATAGTATTGTGTACACTGTCGAGAGACGTGCGGCACGATCCATAGATGCATCCATCCTGCCGAGGCGTTCGGCCCGATCCACAAGAAAGGAGGACATTTTCTTATGTACCTCC
>AWOL01S0016563.1:29756-43760 GCA_000715115.1 Nicotiana otophora | reverse complement strand
CGAGTCCAATCATACCATTTTCACTCAAATCCGACTCCGAATCGATACCGAAATCTCAAAAATTCATTTCTATGAGATTTCTAAATTTTTTCTAAATTTCAATCTCAAAACACTAATTAAATGGTGAAAACAATAATATATTTGTATATATAGACCAAAACCGAGTTGGAATCACTTACCCCAATGTCTTTCCTTGAAAATTTGTCAAAAGTCACCTCTGCTCAAGCTCAAGTTTGTCAAAAATGGCAAATGGATTGAATGCCCATATTTTTATAACTTACAGATCTGTCCAGTCCGACCAGGGAGCTAATTCATGGAGTTCGATCAGGGAGCTCGATCAGGGAGTCCGATCAGGGAGCTCGATCAGGGAGTCCGATCAGGGAGCTCGATCAGGGAGTCCGATCAGGGAGCTCGATCTGGGAGTCCGATCAGGGGAGCTCGATCATGGGCCTCGATCTTGGGCCTCGATCACAGCCCAGAATTTCCAGCAGAAGAGAAAAATTGCAGCAGCTGTTTAAGTCCAATTTTTGATCCGTTAACCATCCGAAACTCACCCGAGCCCACGGGACCTCAACCAAATATACCAACGAGTCCTAAAACATCATACGATCTTATTTGAAACCTCAAATTACATAAAACGACGCTAAAATCACGAATTATGCTCCAATTCAAGCTTAATGAAACTTAAAATTTCCAACTTCTACATTCGAAGTCGAAACCTATCAAATCAAGTCCGATTGACCTCAAATTTTGCACACAAGTCATAAATAACATAACGAAACTATGAAAATTTTCGGAACTGTATTCCGACTCTGGTATCAAAAAGTCAACTCCCCGGTTAAACTTCCAAACTTAAATTCTTGGTTTAGCCATTTTAAGCCAAATTTCACTACGGACTTCCAAATAAAATTCCGATCACGCTCCTAAGTCCAAAATCACCATATGGAGCTGTTAGAATCATCAAAATTCTATTCCGGGGTCGTTTGCACATACTTCAACATCCGGTCAATATTTGAACTTAAACTTTTAATTTTTTATCAAAATTCCATATCTCGGGCTAGGGACCTCGGAATTTGATTTCGGGCATACGCCCAAGTCCCAAATCACGATACGGACCTACAAAATTGTCAAAATATTGATCCGAGTCCATTTACTCAAATTGTTGATCAAAGTCAACTCCGTTGAATTTTAAAGCTCTAAATCACATTTTAATCCATTTTCAAATAAAAACTTTCTAGAAAATTTTATGGATTGCGCACACAAGTCGAGTAATGATAAATTATACTTTTTGAGATCTTAGAATAAAGAATTAATTATTAAATTTAAATATGACATTTTGGGTCATCACAAAATTTAAGATATATTAGTCCAAATAAATATTATGGGCTAATACAGTTAAATTAATTATATTAGTCAAACACATATGTGTTAAATAAATGAGTCCAAATCTACTGAGATAGCCCATCCGATTGAACTACAAATGATGAGCCCACTTCATTAGGCCCAATATGCCATCTTCCTAAAGGTCCAGTTTAGTGCCACGTGTCAAATGACGTGACACGCCAAGTCAAACGGAAGAGCCAATAGGATCATTCCATGTGTCAAAATGACAAGGCATGTGAAGTCACATTAAACGGCCAATAAAACCGCGTCACGTGTGCAAGTGACATGTTCTGGCCAATCAAATGCAATTTGATTGGTCGGAAAGAGTTTGTTCTTATCATAACTCTTCCCTCCCACAATTATAAATAGGAGTCTTCATAACCCAGAAAAGACACTAGAAGTTATAACAAGAAGCAAGAAAGAGCTCGTGGATCAAACGCTGCAAATTCCTCCACAAGTTTCAAGCTTCAAGCAATCAAGTTCAAGCTCAAGGATGAAGAACAAATCAAGTTCAAGTTCAAGAACGAAGAACAAACCAAGTTCAACATCAAGAACGGAGTACAAATCAAGCTCAAGCTCAAAAATGAAGAAAGAATCAAGATTCAAAGAGTACGAGTTCAAATCAAAGTTCGTGCTAGTTGAATTCAAGATCATCGTTCGTGACAACAAATATAGGTTCAAGCTCAAGCTCAAAGGCCCTAGAATTTATATTGGAAAAGTAGAATCAGATGAATCGTTGAGATTGTACACTCATATTATTTGAAATCAAATACTACGATTGTTGCGATATTTTCGGTCATGATTTTATTTTTTCGAAGCAATTTATTGTCTACATAGCGCATTAAATATTTTTCAAATGTGTGTGTGATGAAGAATGAGTGACACCAGCAAGCAAGGGTGTACAAATCGAACCGAAAAATTACAAAAACCAAAAAACCAAACCAAACCGATTAAAAAATTCAACTAGGTTTGGTTTGGTATTGAGTAAAAAAATCCGAACTAAACCGACATATAAATATATAATTTAAATATATACTTTAAGACTTTATATAAAAAAAATTATAAAAATTCTAGAAATATCTGGCATTCTCTTATGGGATGTAATATTTAATAGAATATGAAGGACTCCATTTTTATTAACCTTAATTAATGAGTTATATGATCGCTTTTGATTAAGTATTACTGAAATGCGTCAATCTCTTTGTTCTTCCATGTTCATATGTCAAGATTTTTTAATTTTTTTTATATCTTTTTCGAATTTGAAGTGGTATTTAGACAATCTAAAATTAAATAGAACATATCATTAAGTATGTATCGTATTGATTTTTATGTTTAATTAGTAGATTCGTTTAACCTTGAAAGTATACATCAACGAAAAATATTATCAAGCGGCTAAAAAAGTAACTATCATGTGTTATTAACAAAATTATCTCATAAAGTTATTTTAATAGAAAATATATTTGTCAATTTTTTAAATTTTTACCAAACATATATTGCTTATAAAATATTTAACAAAGTAAGATTGAAATAATATTCGTGCAACAAGAAAACCTGAAAAATCCAACAAAACTGAACCAATCCAAAACGATATAGTTGGTTTAGTTTGGTTTAAATAAAAAATGAATCAACTCAGTCCATGTTCACCCCTACCGACAAGGGTAGTGATGGGATATATAAGATTCTTTCATCCTCAATAAGAAATTTCAGGTTCGAACTTTGAGAATGGAGAAAATTTAGAGGTACCTCCCCATCTAACATGTGTTATGCAGCGGTAACTCGGATAAATCGAGAGCCTAAAACGGATCGGACACCGAGTAATAAATCAAAAATAGAAAAGATTGCCAATGTGGAGGAGACCTTTCCTTGATATGATACAATCTCAAGCATCCCTATTTTAGGGCTTCATTTGTCAAGTCAGGTAGTTGAGTCATAAATTGGAGCATGACAGATTGTTTTTGGTTTAATTTAATCATCTAGTTTGTGGAACATATTGACATGGTTAATTTAGATTCATATTATGTAAGGTCCGATAAAAGAGGAAAACGTTCCTTACTAGATTTTTTATTTTATTTTTGAAACACTTACTGGTCAAACTAATCCGCGACCTCTAGTTAAGATTTTAAGGTAAGGCCTGCTAAAAGAGGGAAACGTTCCTTACTAGATTTTTTATTTTATTTTTGAGACACTTACTGGTCAAACTAATCCGCGACCTCTAGTTAAGATTTTAAGGATTGTACAGAGTTAGACCTCTCTATAACAACATTGCTATATAACAACACTTCTCTATAAAATTCAAGCTTTTTCGGAACCAATTTTCATGTTATGTTATAATATATATTTTCTATAACAACACTTCGTTTTAACAACCAAAAATATTCAGAACAAACGAAACTGTTATAGAGAGGTTTGACTGTACATCTTCCACATTCCTTCGATGGTATAACTTAGGCCTGTCAAATTTAGCCTAAGCCCAATGACCCGTCCAACCCGCCCAAGGTTGGGTTGGTTATTGACCCGCCTATTTATTAAACTCAGCTCATCTTGATCCAATCTATCTCAATCCATTTAAAGTTGGGCCAATTTTTAGTCCAAATTGATCCATGAGTAACTTTGCCAAAAACCTTAGAATTTTATTTTGTTTGATATGTTGTATATGACCATAACAAAAGAAAAAAAAGTCTTATTTAGTAATTAAACAATTCATAAGAAAATAACATATATTAAAAGTAAAGTAAATTATTACACAATAAGTCACTTATTTAAAATTATTTGTTTAAATAACATCACTTTTGATTTATTATAAAAAGAGCAAATTCATTTACAAGTCTAGCACATTAAAGGTTTAGGCATTAAATGACTAAAGATTTTTGAAAATCACTTGTCACGATCCAAAATTCATTACAGGTCGCGATGGCGCCCAACGCCGCCGTTAGACAAGCCAACGGTAAATTACCAATTTAATTATTCATTTTAGTATATTTGAAATTTTTATTAATTAAAGGTACGATATAAAATTTATGGGGTAAATAAAAATATTTACACGAACCACATCAATGAATAACATGAATGAAATCCTAAAAACTCGGTATCACAAGTGCATGAGCATTTTCTAAGGAATACAATAATAGTAATACAACATATGTCCAAAATTTAATAAGACAGAGTAAAATAAATAGTACAATGAAGACTCAGTGGCTTGCGATGCGTAGCCTGGGATGCAGCTCACATAAAGCCTCCTCAACAGTTGCACCTATGTGATCGGGGTCCAAGCCTACACTACTATTGAGTAGCGAGGGTGGTCGATGTAGTTTTAACCCAACTAGGTCGGGATCGAATCCACAGGGAGTTAATGTTTATATCTAAGATAGATGCGAGATTTGAATCTAATTACACTTTCACACGTTTGGGTTTGATTTCTACTTCTAACTTTTCTCTAAAGATTGCAATAATTGAAACTAAGGACAATATTTTTGTTGTTTTTCCAATGTTTAAATAGACTAGGATAGTGACTTCTACCTAGGTGGATATCTAACGGGTAGCAAAATCTAGGGCAATCTTGATTAGTTGGGATTGTAATATATCTATCACACCCGGGTACTCACTCTATACCTCTCGGTAGTTTAAGTGATTTTGCCCAATTTGGCTTTTTCAAGTCCAAATGGGTATTCATGAAAATCAAGTGATATTAGCTCAAGTTGGGTATTATTATCTCTAGGTTTTACCCTTTAATTGGGGCTATCAATTTATTGAGTTCACCCTAATTCCTTGTTAGCCTAGTTTTCCTAGACTTAGTCTTTCTTTCTCAAGTAAAGACTAAGTCATAAAGGCATGAATCAATGTTTGCACCCATTAATACTTGAGTTCTAGAAACAACTAGGCTAAATATCACTAACCCATTCACATTCAAACCCTAAAATCAAATACCCCTTAAATACCCACACTAGGGTTGGATCACAACCCTAGCTATGGGTTTAGCTACTCATGAAAATAACAGAAATTAAGGATGAAATGAAGATAAAATCCATAATATTAATTTATGGAATGACAATCTAATGTTAATAAGTGAATCTAGTACAAAATTTCAGAAAACAGAAAAGTCAGCCGTCTCAGGTGATCATACAAAACATAACATAACCTAAAAATGACAAAAGGTTCTATTTATACTAAGCTGAAAATATCTGACAAAAATGCCCCTGCGGAGGTTGTGCGGTCGCGTAATTCTGAGTGCGGCCGCACTCTTGCTTTCGTGGACGCATAATTCTGATGTGATTCGCGTTCTTCTCTTTTGGATCTGGGTTGAGCTGAACTTTTGCGGACCGCATAATTCTAAGTGCGGCCGCGTTCCAGATTATGTGGTCGCATAAAAGTGATGTGGTCCGCATTTGCTTGAGTTTAGCTTGAAATCAACTCTCTGATTCTTCATCTTGCGGACCGCATAATTTCGATCGCGACCGTACAATCCTGGTGCGGTCCGCACTTCTCTCTTTTGCTCAAGTTGTCAGCTCTCTGAATCTCAGTCATCGCGGTCCGCGTAATTTCAATTGTGGCCGCACAAGGACTTTTGCGAACGCATATTTCTGGTGCGGTCCACGCTCATCATTTATCCCAAAATCACACTCTCTGAATCTCCCTCTTGCGGACCGCATAATTATGATCGCGGCCGCATCATGGCTTTCGCGGCCGCACTTCAGACCTCTTTGCCCAACCTTGGTTTTTGTTCAACTTTTGACTCCTTTGTGAGTTGATTTTGATTCCTTTGGCTCATTTTGAACAATTACTGCAAGCAAACATATTTCATTAGTTTACGGGAATACCTTCAAGCATTTTTGGCCTAAAACACAAGTAAAAGAGAGCAAATAATAGGTTAAAATCCCTACTTATCAACTCCCCCAAACTTAAGCTTTTGCTTGTCCTCAAGCAAATAAGGTAATTCCCACCTCTACTAGAAAAAAGATATTTCAGCTGGCCTAAGGTGAATCAATCATGCATCAATTGGGACTAACAATTACCCTCAACACAAATGAATTATCATCAACAC
Organism: Nicotiana otophora; assembly: GCA_000715115.1. Taxonomy (NCBI): domain Eukaryota; kingdom Viridiplantae; phylum Streptophyta; class Magnoliopsida; order Solanales; family Solanaceae; genus Nicotiana; species Nicotiana otophora. The sequence goes on along the minus strand of AWOL01S0016563.1, from coordinate 37,339 downwards.
CATGTTTTGACCTTTTGGGTACCATAGTTCTAATGTGACACTAGAGCATCAAGAGTTGACTTGATTCACCAAGGAAGCTCGCTCTATCACGTAGGTCATTGTGGAACCCAAACTCCTCCTCCTCTACTCTCCATGAGCAAATCTCACTTTAGAATGTAACACTCAAAACAAGGATTGTGAAAAAGTGCGCTCATCTCTCTCAAAAGAATGTCACAAGTCCGGCTCTAAGTACCATAAGCTTGCCCCTTATGTAAATCACCACTAATGTAAGCTCACTCAACTTGAAATCATATAGGGCTTTTGCGGGAATGTAATGAAGGCTTTTGGATCAAGGTAGGACTTATCGGCATATGATGGTTTCATCTTTCCTTAAGCACTCCATTTCCTCTTTTTGGCTCATACTTTCTTGACTCTTTGAGTCATTTTCTTCTTCCTTAGGGGAACTAGAGAGACGTAATGTCACACTTTCTTGCTCATGACAATCATTTTTCTCCTTTTCTAATCACTCCATGCCTTTCATCATTGCTTTCTTTGAATCCCTTTAACGTTCTACTTTATTCACTTTCTTTTTGACATATTTCTTTTTGGCCTTTCTTCCTTTTCTTTGTCTCCCCTTTTCTTCATTTGTTTGTTATTTTTACCTTTTATCACTTTCACATTCCTCGTCTCTCCCCCAAACTTATGCTTTTCTAATTGTATCAAGAATGCTAAGGAAAGATCGGGTGCCAAGAGAGGGTCATTATAAAACGGATAAAGACTTGTAACATGGCTATTGAATGAAAAAGGTCTTCGGCTCAAAGGGGTTGACTAGGAATATTACATTGGTAAGCTACAAAATCTTTTTCAAATTGGATCAAGGAGATCCTACAATCATTTCTCAAGTCGAGCTACACTTAGAATTTTGCCTAGACAAATATTCAAGGCAAGTTCTAGACTTATTGGCATGAAACTTGGACTTGCAATTCAATACCTCACCTCTCAAGCTGCTGGATTGTTAAAGAGAACAGAGTCGAGGGACCACAACAACCCTAGCTAAGTTTGAGACTCACAAATGGCTCAAAGAAACCACTCGATGATTGTTTTAGTCAACACAAGAATCTAAAGGTCATAACTAGAGATATTCTTTGCCAATTAACTTGTTTTTAACCATAAGGTCGAAGGTAAATATGTTAGTACCAAGTGAAACCTGCTTGAGACACTTTTATTCATTACTACTATATATACAAAAACATAAAGAAAACAGACTCAATCCCTTAATAAGGTTGTCACGCCATCCATCATTTGGAAAGAACGGTGGCATTAAGAAAACCAAAGGCATATTGTTCACACAAAACGTAAAAAGAAGCTAACAACTTAAAAAGAAGCTACTAAAGTAAATAAGAAGCTATGCTACTAAGGAAAAACAACAAAAAAATTTATGAAGTAAACTATGGAAAGTAGATTGAATATGTACCAAATGAAGTAAAGCGAATATATACATAATGGAAATGAATATATACATCGAATGATAAGAATATATACATACCAAAAGTGAAAATAAAGATAATTAAAGATAAATAAAAATAGTATAATGGTAATTACATACCAAATGTCATCAAATCAAAATGGACCACCCCCAAATGAAAAATAGCATTGTCCTCAATGCTAATAACAAATAAAAACATGAAAACGGGGTAGAGAGTATAGAAAACTCCCTATGTGGTCTCTGTCTGCATCGGGTCCTCAACATGGACGGGATCCTCATCAGCACCCTCCGTATCCTCTAACTGGATCTGCACATCCTCTGACTGGGGGACTACGGGGTTGCTGCGCATCTGAATCAGCTCCTCAGCAGTGTGTGTAGTGCTAGCCGGCTCCTCAGACTGGCCGGCTGTTGCCTATGATGCCTCGGGCACTGCTGCGTGTGCTGCTGAGATTGTCTCCTCCATGAGCAGGTCCAATGGAATATCACCAGCAGAAGCAATCTTCTCAACCTCTTTGCTCAACTTCTCCACCGACTCCTTAGATGCATGAGTCTTCCGCGTCTTCTTCACCTGCTTCCCTAAATCCTTGATAATCCTCCCGTGTGTATCAAGAGTCTCTCGGATCTTCTTATGGTTGTCCAAAAACTTCTTCTGGTTGTCCAGAATCTTCTTCAAAGAGTACTCCACTAATGGAGGTACCTGAAGCTCTGATGGGGCTGAAGACTGTGCTGCCACTGTACTAGATATAGTAGTCAGCTTTGTGGTAGCTGTTTGCATCCAGTTGTTGAGACTGGATAGTGTCTGTGAAACCCACAGTACATTATGAGGGTAGGTAGAAGATGTGGGCACTGACAGCGGCAGTGACAGGGATGGTCCGGAGGAAGGAGGAGGCATGGAAGCTGCTCCGACAGAAGTACCGGCTGCTGTGGAGGGCTCGACACTTGACCTGGTGGCGACTACCCCTGGCTCTTCAGACTGGCCAGTGGAGGTAGTGGCTTTACCCTTGAATTTAGGGTTGTCCTCTCCCTGGAGGTGGTACCATGAGAAAGGCTTTTAGCCTTCACCTCTAGATCAAAATGTCTCGGCTCTACCTCTTGGTCTTGGAAATACTCTGTGAGGAAGTTAGGGTAGGGATACAATCTTTCTTCTTTCTGGACTGCATTGGAAATGTTGTAGGATATCAAGTTTCCTACATTAATAGGATAGCCTGCCATGATGGAAGCTAACAATACTGCCCGGGGGAGTGGAAGGACATTCTCATGTTGGCACGAGTCAAGACGGATGCACACGAATGTTTGACACCCTTTTGCTTCAAAGTTAAGGGTGGCTCTGACAATTTGAACTCCTGCTGTGAGCCATGCAGGTGTTGTCCTCGGAATAGCAAGTATCTCAGCTAGCCATGGGCGAACTGCATCACCCAAGGCTAGCTTCTCTAGATATTGCACTGCCTCAACCTCCTCAAACCCTATATAGTTGTTCAGTGCGTGGCCATCAAACCGGATTTTCAAGTTCCGGACCTTCGTCACCTTTGTACCCTTTTTTATGTGGGCAACATTTGCATAAAATTCCTTGACGAGGTATTTATTGACATCTTGGAAACGGACGGTGAACCATTTCCATCCTTTTCTCTCCGTAAATTGCTTTAGGACATTCAGATTGTGCTGGTTTAGGTCTTTGGTTATGAATTGTCGCTCAAGAGTGAGCGACCTTTGGGGCTACCATTTTCGAAATTTTGCAGACGCCTTCTCACTTACAAATCTATCAGCCCACACTTGATCTAGCCAGGTCTCCCACAATTATGTCACCCCCCTCCCGTCATCCGGGACCTCATCATCATCATCATCTAAATTGATTGGGGTAGCTGTTGTGGCACACATTGTAGCAGGTAGGGAAGATGGTTCAGATGCCTGAATACCTCCCTCAGAAGAACTAGAGGAGGAGGTAGGTTCATTGACTAAACGGAGTCTATCGGTGAATGGTTGTGATTGTGCCCCCGGTTGTGGTTGTACAGAATCCCCCTCAGAAATATTCCGGCACTGGAGGTATTCACTGGTGTTTGAGGAGTTGGTCTACTGAGAGTAGTCTTTTTTTCCAAGACTTTCTGTACTGATAGTTGCATGTTAGGTTTTCCTCTACCCTGGCCTCGAGAGGATTCTGCCTTCCCTTTGGAAGTATCACCTCGAACACGAGAACGCACCATTGTCTGTAACACACAAGTAGTGAAAGTCAGTTAGAATTTGGCTTCAACATGTGTTATTGAATTACAGTTAAAAAGAAAGACACTGCTTCTCAGAATAGGGCAGCGCGGACCACACAAAAGTGAGTGCGGCCGCGGACTGCCCATCGCGGATCGCACAAAAATGAGTGCGGCCGCGTAATACCCATCGCGGACCGCACAAAATTGAGTGCGGTCGCAGAGGTCCCAGGTTCAGACTACTGGTTCTCTGAAGTTACCTCAGCGCGGACCGTATACTTTTAAGTGCGGCCGCGAAAACCTATCGCGGACCGCACAAAATTGAGTGCGGCCGCAAAAACCAACCGCGGACCGCACAAAATTGAGTGCGACTGCACAAACTTAGCAATGACAAGTGCCTTCAACCTAGGGTATCGCGTACCGCACAATGTTGTATGCGGCCGCATACCCTAGCATGGACCGCACAAAAATGTGTGCTTCCGCGAAATTCAAATCAGAGCGGTACTGAAGTACGATTTATACTAGGGTTTTCACTAATTAGGCATGAATTGTGGCAATTAAACAATAAAATCTACTAACCCCAACCCCCATTATGCATTCAAACACTATCCACATGCTTCTAAACAAGAATTAAGCATCAATTTGACCTTTTTAGCATGAATCTAACCCTAGATAAAAAGAAAACTAAAACAAAGAGAAAAATAAAAGAAAAGGATGAATTAATTCATTGAAATCAACATACCAATAATGAAATATAGTAGGAAACAACACTTGATGAATATGGGATGAGATTAAAAACAAGAAAGAGTGCATTGTGCTTTAGTCTAGCTTGAGAGGTTAGAGTGTGTAAAGTGTGAATAGTCTCAAGAAGTCCTATTTATACTCTGGCCATGTTGGCCCACCGACTTACCTGAGTGCGGCCGCACAACTTTGGTGCGGTCCGCACTCTTTACCTTTTCTAACTCAGCAGTTGATTCTGTGCGGTCCGCGAAATTTTGATCGCGACAGCGAATCCTTAAGGGATTTTGTTAGGCTAAACTACAGAGAGTTGGAATTTTCTATCTTTCATCTATGCGACCACACACAGAATTGTGCGGCCGCGAAGGGCTTGTGCGGTCCGTATAATTCTGGCGCGGTCCGCACAATTTTCACCACTTGGCCAATTTTTGTCTTGTCAATTTTCTGCACTGCACAACCAATTCATGCATACACTTCACAACCAGTTAGTCCAAAACAATGCCTAATCTAACAAGAAAATCAAAAGAAAGAAAAATACATGGGTTGCCTCCCAAGAAGTACCTGATTTAACGTCGCGGCACGACGCATGTTACCATCATTCATTTAAAATAGAGAAATGCCACAACGTGGCCGTCATCAACCTTGCCAAGGTAGTGCTTCACCCGGTGCCCATTGACTCTAAAGATCTCACCATTCTTATTTTTTAAATCAAGAGCACCAAAAGAAGTCACATGTACCACTTTAAAAGGACCACTCCACTTTGATTTAAGCTTTCCCGGAAACATCCGTAACCAAGAGTTGAATAAAAGAACAAGGTCACCTTCTTTGAATTCTTTGTTCTGGATATACTTATCATGTAGGTACTTCATCTTGTCCTTATACAAGGACGAACTGGAGTAAGCATGGAACTGGAACTCAACAAGTTCATTCAATTGCTCCACCCAAAGATTGGCAGCTACATCCCACTCAAGGTTCAATTTTTTTAACGCCCACATGGCCTTATGCTCTAATTCCACCGGAAGGTGACACGCTTTCCCAAACACTAACCGATGCAGAGACATACCAATTGGAGTCTTGTAAGCTGTTCTATAGGCCCAAAGAGCATCGTCAAGTTTCCTTAACCAATCAGTACGATTTGCATTGACAGTCTTGGATAGAATACTCTTGATCTCCCTGTTGGAGACTTCAACCTGTCCACTTGCCTGGGGTGATAGGGGATTGACACATTGTGAGTGACACCATACTTGGAGAGTAAAGTGTCAAAGGCTTTGATGCAAAAATGTGAACCCCCATCACTAATGATGGCCTTTGGGGTGCCGAACCCTGTGAATATGTTTTTCTTCAAGAAAGCCACCACACTTCGTGCTTCATTGTTAGGAAAAGCCACAACTTCAACCCATTTAAAAATGTAATCCACAACAACAAGAATATAGGTGTTCCCACACGAGCTCAAAAATGGACCCATAAAGTCGACGCCTCACACATCGAAAATATCAATCTCGAGGATGGTGGTGAGAGGCATCTCATTTTTCTTGGAGATCCCACCAGCCCTTTGGCAATCATCACAATGTTTAACGAGCTCGCTAGCGTCTTTGTACAAGGTAGGCCAATATAATCCACAACGTAGGACCTTTGTAGCAGTTCTCGCCCCACCATGGTGACCACCATAGGGAGAAGAATGGCAAGCTTCAAGAATACCCAATTACTCTTTTTCTGGAACACAACTCCGGATAACACCATCAGTGAAAAGTTTGAAGAGATATGGCTCATCCCAATAGTAGCCCAGGCAGTCCCGTTTGAGCTTTTTCCTTTGGTTTGAGGAGAGCTCATTTGAAACAATGCCACTCACAAGATAGTAGGCCATATCGACAAACCATGGCATCCCAGTCATAGAAATGGAAAGGAGTTGTTCGTCAGGAAATGAATCATTGATCTCAAGGCCATCATGCGGCCTCCCCTCCACCTCCAATCGGGACAAGTGGTCCGCCACTTGATTCTGACTATCCTTTCGGTCTTGAATCTCTAGATCAAACTCTTGCAATAGAAGCACCCACCATATCAACCTTGCCTTAGAGTCTTTCTTGCTCATCAAATAATGAAGTGTCGCATGGTCGGTGTGAACAATCACCTTTATACCCATTATGTATGGTCGAAACTTCTCCATAGCAAAGACAATGGCTAGGAGTTCTTTCTTGGTCACCGTATAGTTGACTTGGGCCACGTTCATGGTCTTGCTAGCATAGTAGACCGGATGAAAGATCCTAGGATTTTTTACCCCAATACCGCGCCAACTGCCACATCGTTTGCATCACACATGAGCTCAAATGGTAAGCTCCAATTTGGCACGGTGATAATAGGAGTGGTATTAAACTTATACTTGAGTAGCTCAAATGCCTTCATACAATATTCTTTGAAAAGGAACTTGGCATCTTTCTCCAAGAGTTTGCACAAGGGATTTACCACCTTAGAAAAGTCCTTGATGAATCGACGATAAAACCCCGCATGACCTAGAAAGCTTCTCACTCCCTTTACGGAAGTAGGGGAGGGAGTTTGGATATCACTTCAATTTTTGCTTTATCAACCTCAATACCATTCTTGGAAATCATGTGACCGAGGACAATGCCCTCCTTGACCATAAAGTGACACTTCTCCCAATTCAGCACCAAGTTAGTTTCTTCACAACGTATCAATACCTTATCCAAGTTATCCAAGCATTCTTCAAAAGAATCCCCCACGATAGAGAAATTATCCATGAAAACCTCGAGAAAGTCCTCCACCATATCAGTAAAGATGGATATCATACACCGTTGAAAAGTTACTGGTGCATTGCATAACCCGAATGGCATCCGCGAGAATGCGAAAGTGCCATATAGACAAGTGAAGGTGGTCTTCTCTTGGTCTTCAGGTGCAATAAGAATCTGGTTATATCCAGAATATCCATCCAAGAAGCAATAATAAGTACGTCCGGCTAACCTATCCAACATTTGTTCAAGAAATGGAAGCGAAAAATGGTATTTTTGCGTAACTTTGTTGAGCTTTCTATAATCCATGAACACTCTCCACCCGGTGACAGTTCTTGTGGGGTGATATTCATTTTTGTCATTTGTTATCACAGTCATGCGCCTTTGTTTGGGGGCACATTGCACCGGCGAGGTCCACAAACTATCGGAAATGGGGTAAACCACCCC
>AWOL01S0016563.1:11739-29475 GCA_000715115.1 Nicotiana otophora | reverse complement strand
CAAACCATGGCATCCCAGTCATAGAAATGGAAAGGAGTTGTTCGTCAGGAAATGAATCATTGATCTCAAGGCCATCATGCGGCCTCCCCTCCACCTCCAATCGGGACAAGTGGTCCGCCACTTGATTCTGACTATCCTTTCGGTCTTGAATCTCTAGATCAAACTCTTGCAATAGAAGCACCCACCATATCAACCTTGCCTTAGAGTCTTTCTTGCTCATCAAATAATGAAGTGTCGCATGGTCGGTGTGAACAATCACCTTTATACCCATTATGTATGGTCGAAACTTCTCCATAGCAAAGACAATGGCTAGGAGTTCTTTCTTGGTCACCGTATAGTTGACTTGGGCCACGTTCATGGTCTTGCTAGCATAGTAGACCGGATGAAAGATCCTAGGATTTTTTACCCCAATACCGCGCCAACTGCCACATCGTTTGCATCACACATGAGCTCAAATGGTAAGCTCCAATTTGGCACGGTGATAATAGGAGTGGTATTAAACTTATACTTGAGTAGCTCAAATGCCTTCATACAATATTCTTTGAAAAGGAACTTGGCATCTTTCTCCAAGAGTTTGCACAAGGGATTTACCACCTTAGAAAAGTCCTTGATGAATCGACGATAAAACCCCGCATGACCTAGAAAGCTTCTCACTCCCTTTACGGAAGTAGGGGGAGGGAGTTTGGATATCACTTCAATTTTTGCTTTATCAACCTCAATACCATTCTTGGAAATCATGTGACCGAGGACAATGCCCTCCTTGACCATAAAGTGACACTTCTCCCAATTCAGCACCAAGTTAGTTTCTTCACAACGTATCAATACCTTATCCAAGTTATCCAAGCATTCTTCAAAAGAATCCCCCACGATAGAGAAATTATCCATGAAAACCTCGAGAAAGTCCTCCACCATATCAGTAAAGATGGATATCATACACCGTTGAAAAGTTACTGGTGCATTGCATAACCCGAATGGCATCCGCGAGAATGCGAAAGTGCCATATAGACAAGTGAAGGTGGTCTTCTCTTGGTCTTCAGGTGCAATAAGAATCTGGTTATATCCAGAATATCCATCCAAGAAGCAATAATAAGTACGTCCGGCTAACCTATCCAACATTTGTTCAAGAAATGGAAGCGAAAAATGGTATTTTTGCGTAACTTTGTTGAGCTTTCTATAATCCATGAACACTCTCCACCCGGTGACAGTTCTTGTGGGGTGATATTCATTTTTGTCATTTGTTATCACAGTCATGCGCCTTTGTTTGGGGGCACATTGCACCGGCGAGGTCCACAAACTATCGGAAATGGGGTAAACCACCCCGACATCCAATCACTTGATGATCTCTTTACTTACTACCTCTTGCATGGACTCATTCAATCGTCTTTGATGTTCCACAAAGGGATTGGCATCCTCCTCCAAAATGATTTTGTGCATGCAAAAGGCGGGGCTTATAGCCCGAATATTCGCCAATTTTCAACCTATTGCTTTCTTCCTCTTTTGAAGCACCGCAAGGGTGGCATCTACCTGCACGTTAGTTAAGCATGGGGAAAGAATAACAGGTAAAGTGGAATAAGGGCCTAGAAACTCATACCTGAGGTGTGAAGGCAAAGGCTTTAACTCCAAGGTGGGAAGCTCCTTGATTGAGGGTTTTGTTGGTGGAGTCTTCCGGTTTTCGAGATCCAAGGAAAGTTTTCGGGGCTTATAAGTATATGATCACATTCCTTACAAAGAATTGACACATTCTACAAAGCCTTCCTTCTCATCCTCATCATGATTCAACAACACAATTTCCAAGGTATCTTCCATATTTATCACAGCATTTGTCTCATCAACAATTACTTCGGTCAACCAGATCCATGAACGAACATACTTCATTGCTATTTAGCTGCCTTATTGATTTAAAACATGGAATACCACTTTTTCATCGCCCATCCGGAAGGTGAGCTCTCTAGCTTCCACTTCAACTAAAGCCTTCGCTGTAGCAAGGAAAGGTCTCCCCATAATGATTGGCACCTCGTAGTCAACCTGACAGTCAAGTATCACAAAATCTACGGGAAAGATAAACTTGTCGACCTTAACTAACACATCATCAATTATCCCAAATGGCCTTTTCATTGTTCGATTCGCCATTTGCAACCTCATGGATGTGGGTCTCGGTTTCCCAATCCCCAACGTTTTGAACACAGAATAGGGCATCAAGTTAATGCTTTCCCCCAAATCACATAAAGCTTTGGCGAAATTGGCACTCCCAATAGTGCACGGGATTGTGAAAGCACCGGGGTCTTCCAACTTTGGAGCCATGGAGTGCACCATAGCACTCACTTGATGTGTCATTTTGATCGTTTCACAGTTCATTGATCTCTTCTTTATTACCAAATCCTTCATGAACTTGGCATATCCCGATATTTCTTCTAAGGCTTCAACCAACGACATATTTATGGACAAACTTTTCATCATATCAATGAATTTATAGAATTGATTTTTATTATTTTGCTTTGCAAGTCTTTGAGGGTATGGAGGAGGAGGCCTTGGCATTGGTACCTTTGGCACTACCGGTTCTGGCATGTCAGTCATGTGCTCCCTAGACGGGTTCACTTCTTTTTGCGTCTCCTCCACATTTTCATCAATATCAATCCTCGATTATTCATTTGCTTGAACATCGTTTCTCGGCTCATCATCATCTTGCACCAACACATCATTACCCACATGTATTATTTGGTTTGAGGTACTAGTCACTCCACCTCTCCCACTTCTTGTTGTCACGGTCATTGCATGCCCCGTATTCCCACATTTCGGGTTCACCACCGTATCACTAGGTAGGTTTGGGCGAGTATTTAAATCTTGAGAAATTTGGCCAAATTGAACCTCCAAGTTGCGGATAGAAGTGTTGTGGGAGGCTAATTGGGCATCAGAGTCGGCATGTTTCTACATCATTTGCTTAAACATGTTTTTAATCCATCCCATTTCACTATTGTAAGAACTAGGACCATGTGACGGATATGGAGGTTGTTTGGTTGTTGATACATCGGGGGCCTCTGAAAGTTCGACCCCCCCATTTCCTTGATTGCTATTGTTCCAACCCCCTTGATTATTGTTGTTCCCCCAATTGCTTTGATTGTTCCCACCCAATTACCTTGATTATTTCCTCCCCAATTTCCTTGATTACCTTGATTACCCCAATTGCTTTGATTATTGTTGTTGCCACCACTCCAATTTCCTTGGTGGCCTTGGTCATTCTAGTTTCCTTGTGATCTCTATTGTTGTTGATTTGGAGCATTGCATCTTTGACCTTCATAATTGTTGACATATTGAACCTCTTCATCTTGCTCATCATAAGATTCATCTTGATTATACCCACTATTACTTTGCTCAAATTGTTCCGGATGGTTTTGTACTTGTTGACCTCGTTGCCGTCTCTTGTTTTCCATCATGTTCACACCTTCCATAGCATTCACCCGTTACGACCCTTGAACCTGTTGAAGTTGAGCCTTGGCCAATTGGTTCATGGTAGTTGTCAAATCCGCAATAGCTTGCGCATGATCATGTAGCTCCTTGTGTAGGTGAATAACATTTGGGTCACCCTGAGGAATATTGTCTCTACTTTGCCATGCCAAAGAGGTGTCCGCCATCTCATCCAAGATTTTACAAGCTTCAAAATAAGGCATGTTCATGAAGTTACCCCCAACGAGTTGATTTACCACACACTGATTTATTGTGTCGATCCCCTATAGAAGGTCTGTTGGATCATGGCCTCGGTCATATCATTGTTCGGGCATTCTTTGACCATGGTGCGATATCTTTCCCAAATCCCGTACTATGGCTTATTAGGCTCTTGTTTGAAAGCTAAAATTTCATCCCTTAGTGTAGCCATGTGCCTCGGAGAGAAGAATTTGGCAATGAACTTCTCGGCCAACTCATCCCAAGTGTGGATGGAATGATTGGGCAATCTCTCTAACCAGTCCAAAGCCTTTTCCCGTAGAGAAAAGGGAAACAACCTTAACTGCAGTGCATCCGCGGTGACATTTGTTTGCTTGCTCTCCCAACAAGTATCGACAAAACCCTTGAGATGCTTATAGGCATTTTGGTATGGAGCTCTGGTGAAGAAACCCCACTGCTCAAGCAGTGTAAGCATCACGTTGGTAATTTGGAAGTTGCCCGCCCTAATCTGGGGCGGGACTTTTGCACTTGCATATCCCTCATTCGGCAACACCCAGTGCGTTGCTCTTGGTGGAGGTGGGGGAGGGTTTGGGACATTATCTTGAGGCGGTCGGCCTCGCCTGTTTACTTGAGGCTCGGGATGAACCTCATCCACTTGATCATCATCTACTTCCTCCCCCAATGGTAAGTTTCTGAGGGGCTCGTTGTTAAGGGCCATTTTTTTACCTAAAAGCAATTCACAAACAAAATTAGTGACTCGGAAGGAAAGAATGACAAAACACACAAATACCTAGACATATAGATAAATCCGTTTAACTCCCCGGCAATGACGCCAAATATTGATTGGGTCCAAGCCTACACTACTATTGAGTAACGAGGGTGGACGATGCAGTTTTAATCCAACTAGGTCGGGATCGAATCCACAGGGAGTTAATGTTTGGAATTAAGTTTATATCTAAGCTAGATGTAGGATTTGAATCTAATTACATTTCCACAAGTTTGGGTTTGATTTCTACTTCTAACTTTACTCTAAAGATTGCAATAATTGAAACTAAGGACAATATTTTTGTTGTTGTTTTTCAAATGTTTAAAGAGACTAGGGTAGTGACTTCTACCTAGGTGGATATCTAATGGGTAGAAAAATCTAGGTCAAGCTAGATTAGTTGGTTTTGTAATATATCTATCACACCCGGGTACTCACTCTATACCTCTCGGTAGTTTGAGTGAGTTTGCCCAATTTGGCTTTTTTCAAGTGCAAATGGGTATTCATGCAAATCAAGTGATATTAGCTCAAGTTAGGTATTACTATCTCTAGGTTTAACCCTTTAATTGGGGCTATCAATTTCTTGAGTTCACCCCAATTCTTTGTTAGCCTAGTTTTCCTAGACTTAGTCCCTTTTTCTCAAGTAGAGACTAAGTCATAAAGGCATGAATCAATGTTTCTCAACTAGGCTAAATATTACTAACCCATTCACATTCAAGCCCTAAAATCAAATACCCCTTAAATGCGCACACTAGGGTTGGGTCACAACCCTAGCTATGGGTTTAGCTACTTATGGAAATAACATAAATTAAGGATGATATAAAGATAAAATCCATAACATTAATTTATGGAATGAAAATCTAATGTTAAGAAGTGAATCTAGTGCAAAATGTTCGAAAACAGAAAAGTCATCCGTCTCAGGTGCTCATACAAAACATAATATAACCTAAAAATAAAAAAAGTTCTATTTATACTAAGCTGAAAATATCTGACAAAAATACCCTTGCGGAGGTTGTTCGGCTGCATAATTCTGAGTGCGGCCGCACTCTTGCTTTCATGGACGCATAATTCTGATGCGGTCCGCATTCTTCTCTTTTAGATTTGGGTTGAGCTAAACTTTCGCAGAACGCATAATTCTAAGTGCGGTCGCGCTCCAGATCATGCGGCCGCATAAAAGTGATGCAGTCCACACTTGCTTGAGTTTATCTTGAAATCAACTCTATGATTCTTCATCTTGCAGACCGCATAATTTCGATCGCGGCCGCATAATTCTGGTGCGGTCCGCACTTCTCTCTTTTGCTCAAGTTGTCAGCTCTCTGAATCTCAGTCATCGCGGTCCGCATAATTTCAATTGCGGCCGCATATTTGTGGTGCGGTCCGCGCTCATCATTTAGCCCAAAATCACACTCTCTGAATCTCCCTCTTGCGGACCGCATAATTATGATCGCGTCCTCATCATGGCTTTTGCAGCCGCACAATATTTGTGCGGTCCGCACTTCATACCTCTTGCCCAGCCTTGGTTTTTGCTCAACGTTTGACTCCTTTGTGAGTTGATTTTGATTCCTTTGGTTCATTTTGAACAATTCCTGCAAGCAAGCACACCTCATTAGTTTCCGGGAATACCTTCAAGCATTTTTGGCCTAAAACACAACTAAAAGAGAGAAAATAATAGGTTAAAATCACTACTTATCATTTTGCGCCAAGGTGGTCATCAAATGAACCTGTCAGATTCAACACATATTGTGCAGAAGTGCAACATCAGTATGTAAATCAGTACGTACCCAGTAAGTATCAAGTCTAACCTCGAAGAAGTAGTGACGAGAGGTCGACATCGACACTTACTAAAGGTCCAATAAAGCAATATAATAAAACCGTGAGCAGATATGATGCATACGGAAATAATGGTGTAAATCTGTAAGTTACATAATTTTCCAAATATTTCTTTTAAAGTATGAATTCTAAGTCTCGTATTCTACATTAACATCTCGTAAATGTCAAGTACCAATATCACATGAATAAGAAATACCGTATAAAGAGTCGGACATCAGTGGAAAGATTTATCTCGTGAATATTCGGTCTACTAGCGATATGACGCACAATTCTGCCAAGGTCGTTCGGCCCAATCCAGAATAATATGTACAATGTCAAGGGTCGAGCGGCACGAACCATAGATGCATCTATACTGCCGAGGCATTCGTCCCGCTCCACAAGAAAGGAGGACACTTTATGAACCTCTAGAATGAGAAGCTATTACAAGGCTAACACGTAAGGATGTACAAACGGTCGAGTAACTCGCACAAAATTTAAGTACATGAAATTTTGGTCTTTTACTATTTCCTCTAACAACTTCCAATATGATTCAGGTACTTCAATTAACAAAGGGTGCAAACATTACAAGTAATTCATGATTTGGGTCCTAAACTACCCGGACATAAGCTTAATTAGTGGCTACGCACGAACTCTCGACACTTCGTACGTACGTAGCCCCCACAATTAGAAACAATATTTATTTAAATCACCTATGGGGAAGATTCCCTCTTACAAGGTTAGAGAAGAGACTTACCTTGCTCCGAGGTTCCATAACCGGCTCCAAGGCCTCTCTAACACATCAAACCAATGCCCGTCGATCCAAAACTATTCAAACAACGTGCAAACCAATCAAATTGTGTTTTAATAGCCATAATTAATCAATTTAAACAATTTCCAATTTCGGTCGAAAAGTCGATAAAATCAACCGCCAGGCCCATGTGCCCGGATTCTAAAATTTTCGAAGATAAACTGTCACGATCCAAAATCCACCTAGTCGTGATGGTACCTAACCCAACCCGTCAGGTAAGCCAATTAACAACCATCCAATTCAATTAATATTTAACTGACTCTAATACACTCCCCAAGGACTGTTAGTACAAATCATGAGCTTCTAAGATTAGAATTTACAAAGCTGGTATGAAATAAATATATCATCTGTTCGAAATATACATAAATAGATTTTTATAAATCTAAGGCTACCATGAACAAGAGGCAGCTATGACTGGAACATAGGTACATCTTCAAATCCAGCTCCCATCAATCACAGCAACATCAATATCCAATATTTACACGCAAGGTGCAGAAGTGTAGTATGAGTACAACCGATCCCATGTACTCAATAAGTAACAAACCTAACCTTAGGTTGAAAGTAGTGACGATCTTGTACCAAGGTCAGAGTCCAACTCCAATAACCAACAACAGTCCATAACAACGTAAAGCAAGTAATAAAAGAAGTAACTTAGAGATAAAATGCTCATCTTAATCATGATTTCTGAAAATTATTTCTGCCTTTCAAGTGTATCGGTGAAAACCCAAGTCGTTTACCGAAGTTGCCAAAAATATGAGTAAGTTTGAAAACAGTAATTTTCCTTAAACTCATTTCAACAATAAATAAGATGTTTCATTTTATTTCCAGATAGCCAGTGTAAAATGCATCACTATGCCCATATGTCAATATGTGTGAGAAGTCATGAATGGCGTGATACCGTACAGTATGAGGAAAATACATCTTCGTGCATGCATGTCATGTGTGCATGTCAATGCAATACATCTCAGTGATAAAACTATATGCATACTTTCAGAGTATCAATTCACTCAGTCCTCCCAATCACTCAGTCCTCACAGTCACTCAATCCTCCTAATCGCTCGGCACTCGTACTCAGTAGGTACCTGCACTCACTGGGGATGCGTACAGACTTCGGAGGGTCTCCTTCAGCCCAAGCGCTATAACAAGCCAATCATGGCATAAATCAATAAAACATGCTATGACGCGCAACCCGATCCCATAAATATCCTCACTATCAGGCCCTCGACCTCACTCAGTCATCAGTCTCTCTAGTCTCTCGGGCTCACAATGTCATGAAAAATTAGCCCGAAATAATGATATGATGAATCAATAAATAGCAACAGAGACCGAGAGGTGATATGAAATGAATGAACATGACTGAGTATGAAGTTACAATTTAAACAATTATTTTGACAACAGAAATGACCTCAGTGGGTCCCAATAATACCAATATTTGCCTAAGCATTATTTCTAACATGAGTCACAACTCGATAACTCTAGTACGTAGAGATTTCATGATTACGGATAAGTTCAGGTAACTATACAGTATCACAGGAATAACGGGGTCACAGTTCACACGGTGTATGCCCACATGCCCATCACCTCAACACCAAACACATAACACGTATAATCAGGGTTCATACCCTCCGCTCCAAGATTAGAAGACTTACTTATCTCGAACAAGCCGAATCCAATGTCGAGCAAGCTAAACAATGCTCCAGAAAGTCCATTATGCGCGTATCAACTTTCGAACGGCTCGAATCTAGTCACAATTAATTTGATTCAGTCAAGACAAATTATAGGAATTTATTCCACATCAAAATACTAATTTTTCCACCAAATCCGAAATTACACTAAAAAATCGCCTGTGGGAATCCTGTCTTGGAACCTGACAAAAGTTATAAAATATGAACGCTCATTCAACCACGAGTCCAACCATATAAATTTTACTCAAATCCGACATCAACTCGACCCTCAAATCTTCAAATTAAACCAAGAGGGTTTTCTAAATTTCCAACTTAATTTAACAATTAAATGTTAAATTTCCAGCTTAATTCAACAATTAATTCAACCATGGATTCAGGTAATTTGACCAATAATGAGTTAAAAATACTTACCCCGTTAATTTCCTTGAAAATCTCTCGAAAAGCGCCTCTTCCCGAGCTCCAATTCGTCAAAAATGGAAAATGGGACAAAGTCCCATTTTCAGAACTTAAGCTCACTGCCCAGGCTTTTTTTCTTCGCGAACACGGCCCTTGCCTCGCGTTCATGAAGCACAAAAAAATGTGCTGGCAAAATTCCTTCTTCGCGAATGAGAAG
The DNA here is from genome assembly GCA_000715115.1 of Nicotiana otophora. Lineage (NCBI taxonomy): Eukaryota > Viridiplantae > Streptophyta > Magnoliopsida > Solanales > Solanaceae > Nicotiana > Nicotiana otophora. The sequence goes on along the minus strand of AWOL01S0016563.1, from coordinate 20,140 downwards.
GTCTTCTCGCAAACGCGATAACCAAAAATCCCAGCCTTCGAGAATGCGGAACCTCCCTCGCGAACGCGTAGACCAACTCTCTCTTCTTCTTCGCGAACACGGCCTACCTCACGCGTTGGTGATGCACAACCTGCCCAGCCCTTCACGAATGTGGCTTCCCCTTCGCGAACGCGAAGAGCAAATCTTTCCTGCCTCTAGTTCCCCTTCGCGAATGCGAGACCCCTCTCGCGAACGCGAAGAAGGAAACCAGACAGTGTGCATCAGAGAAAGTCCAACAAGGTTCTAAGTCCAAAAATTCAATCCGTTAACCATACAAAACTCACCCGAGACCTCAGGACCTTAACCAAATACACCAACCAGTCCTAAAACATCATACGAACTTAGTCGAAACCTCAAATCATATCAAACAATGCTTAAACCACGAATCATACCCCAATTCAAGCTTAATGAAACTAAGAATTTTTAACGTCTACATTCGATGCCGAAACTTATCAAATCAAGTCCGATTGACCTCAAAGTTTGCACGTAAGTCATAAACGACATAACGGACCTATTCAAATTTTCAGAATCGGATTCCGACCCCGATATCCAAAATGTCAACTCCCCGGTCAAACTTCCAAACTTAAATTTCTATTTTAGCCATTTCAAGCCTAATTTAACTTATGGACTTCCAAATAATTTTTCGGACACGCTCCTAAGTCCAAAATCATCATACAGAGCTATTGGTATCATCAAAATTCTATTCCTGGGTCGTTTATACATAAGTCAACATCTGATGAACCTTTTCAACTTAAGTTTTCATCTTGGGGACTAAGTGTATCAATTCATTCCAAAACCACACCGGACCCGAACCAATTACCCTGACAAGTCACATAACAATTGTAAAGCATAATTTGAGCAGTAAATGGGGAAACGGGGTTGTAATTCTCAAAATGACCGGCGTCATTACATAAACTTTACCCATAATATTACGAACTCAAATATATGATTTATTCCCAATTTCATGTCCAATTTCGTGGTCAAAATCCAAAAATACCAATTTCTAGGTTTTTCTTCAAAATTCCAAATTTCTACTAATTTCCATGTTTAAATCCATATATTAACCAATTATTTAACTTGTAATAGGTGGGAATCACTTACCTTATGATGGGTGACGAAGAAGCTCCTACAAAATCGCCCCTAGCTCGGCTCCCAAACTGTTAAAAAACAAAAATCATCTTTTTGTTTTTTCCTTTTCATTAGCTCTCCACGGGAGGAGTACAATTTAGATATATGCCAAGGTTTCAGACAAAAAGAAAATAATATTTTGATCTGAATGCCATCTTTCAACCAAAGTTTTGGAAATTCTGTTTCTGATAATTGAACACCATTATAAGTACATTTAATATGCATAAGATTTGAGATAAAATGAGCTAAAATCCGTTTTTGCAAATTTATACACTGTCTAGGCGACCCATCTTCGCATTCGAGAAGGCCAAATGCCACTGCCCCAAAATTGCTCTTCGCGTTTGTGTCACCTAGGCCGCTTTCGCGAAGCCTCAGACCCCTTCCCCTTCCCCTTCGCGGTCCATGAGCCGCATTCGCGAAGTCCATCCTGCTCGAGGCCGAGCTCCCCCATTTCCTTCTACGCATTTGCGATCGCCCCTTCACATTCACGTAGGTTCCTCAGGATCTTCTTCGCGTTCGCGACCCCTGTGTCGCGTTCGCGATGAAAAAAAATCAACGGTCAAAAATATTTCTTCGCGAACGCGGGACTCCCTTCGCGTTCGCGATGGACAAAACCATAACCAACAACATCAGCAACCAAAACAGCCAGAATTGGTCCGAAACTATCCCGAAACACACCCGATGCCTTCGGGACCCTGTCCAATCACACCAACCACTCCCAATACATAACACAAACCTTCTCGGGGCCTCAAAGCACATCGAACAACATCGAAATCACAGATCACACCCCAATTCAAGCCTAATGAACTTTAGAACTTCAAACTTCTACATTCGACGCCGAAACCTATCAAATCAAGTCCGATTGACCTCATATTTTGCACACAGGTCATAATTGACATTACGTATCTACTCCCACCTTCGGAATCGGAATCTGACCCCGATATCAAAATTCCACTATCGATCAAATTTCCCAAAAATCATCAAATTTCCAACTTTCGTCAATTGATGCCGAAACAACCTACGAACTTCCAAATCAACGTTCGGACACGTCCCTAAGACTAGAATCACCATACCGAACTATTTCCAGGCTCGAAATCCCAAACGGACATCGATAACATCAAAATCCACTTCAAGTCAAACTAAGGAAATTCCTAAACCTTCAAAATGCCAACCTTCCGTAATATGCGCCGAAATACTCCTGGGCCACCTGGTACTCGAGACAGACTGAAGATCCTCCCTTTTGTGTGTCAATAAGCCTTAGAATCAATTTGTAACTTCTGAATTTCTTTCCAAGACCAAATTCCCAAGTCCGAAATCATCATACGAACCTATTGGAACCTTCAAATCCTGATTTTGAGGTGGCTTACTCAAAAGTCAAACGTCGGTCAACTCTTCCAACTTAAAACTTCCGAAATTAGAATTTTCTTTCCAAATCAACTCCGGACTTCCCGAAATTCAATTCCGACCATGCGTACAAGTCATAATACCAGAAGTGAAGCTACTCAAGACTTCAAACCGCCGAACAACATGCCAGAGCTCAAAACGACCGGTCGGGTCGTTACATTTTCCACCACTTAAACATACGTTCATCCTCGAACGTGGTAAGGACTGTTCTTGAGTTGTCCAAAATCACTGTTTAACACCTCGTGCACCTACTCATTCCACCTCAATCCAGTTGGACACATTAGCTCAAGACAGACGGAAGATCCTTCCTTTTGTGTGTCAATAAGCCTTAGAATCAATTTGCAACTTCTGAATTTCTTTCCAAGACCAAATTCTAACGTACGAACACCGTACAAATCTCCACACGATGAGTCCACACATAATATGAACCCAATGCTGACATCATACAATACATCGTATAACTCATTTTCCCAAGGCAACCTCCTCCAAGCACAACAACTGAAATTTCACTGACCCAGCGCCCGAATCATACCTCATAACACATATAAGCTCGGTTTTTAATCCTCCAATACTGCCATGACAGAAGAGATGTGTAGAACTCATAACTACCTGCCGAATCAACCAATCCTGAAGTTTCCTCTCCTGACAGGAACCATTACCTCATTCTGAACTGAATAACGATATTTGTTCTGTAATATTCTTTATATGGATATGATTGCATTGATTTCAGGCTCAAAAATCTCATCTCACCCAGTACAAGTTGCTCAAGAAATAAGCCCTCTAAAATACTGACCATGTTCCCATATGACCACATCAATACGCCGACAAGACACAACTTGATTATGATGTATAAGGAAAATAAACTCTGGAAAAGAATTACCCAGCCCACCTAACTAATCAAACAACCGAAAAGATGTTATGAACCTTTCTCAGGGAATGAGAAATAAAATGCACAAGAATATATATAGGGAACCGTCCTCAACATCTTGTTGTTGCAGTGTGCAACCCGATCCACACATAATACCATTGCGGTATGAAACCCGATCCAAACAACATATACGTGGCGGCATGACACCCGATCCACACATAACAATAAATAAGAAAATACCCATCGAGCCATAATATTTATACCTACAAAATTTTCGAATATCGACCATAAGCACGCCAAGTTAGGTTCCATGTCTCTCTAAGATCCTTCTAGGCACCACCATCCTTTTTCCATGACTGTATTTAGGTTCACCAAAATCATTACAAAATTTAAATTATAAGTGAGAAACGGCAGAAGCTTTCTCGCAAAGCTTTTGGCGAGAAAACAAGGCACTTTTATAAATTATGAATTATACCATACATGTTATATATATAATATATTATTGGTATATTTCTATGTCTCTGAATATCATTTGGTGGTGACTTATTTTACCATACATGTTATTTTCACAACATATTATTGGAATATTTGTGTGTATTTTTCAGAATTGAAAGATTTTATTAGTGTAAGTTTTTAAACTTTATACATGTTTTATACGGGTTATAAAGTGATTGTATCCTAGATACATATAGTGTATTTTTACATTGCAAGATTCAGCATTTTAGATTTATATAACATGTGATTTGGATCTGTAACGACCCGACCGGTCATTTTGAGTATTATAACCTCGTTCCCCCATTTATTGCTCAATTTATGCTTTACAGTTATTTTATGACTTACCAAGTTAGTTGGTTCGGGTCCGGAAGGATTTCAGAGTGAAATGAGACACTTAGTCTCTTAATTGAAAACTTAAGTCGGAAAAGTTGACCGGATATAGACTTATGTGTAAACAACCTCGAAATTTAATTCTGATGATTCAAATAGCTCCGTATGGTGATGTTGGACTTAGGAGCGAGTCCGAAAAATTATTTGGAGGTCCGTAGTGGAATTAGGTTTAAAATGGCAAAACTCAAATTTTTGGGAAGTTTGACCGGGGGGTTTACTTTTTTATATAGGGGTCGGAATATGATTCTGAAAATTGGAATACCTAAATTATGTCATTTATGACTTGTGTTCAAAATTTGAGGTCAATCAGACTTGATTTGATAAGTTCCGGCGTCGTTTGTTCAATTGGAAATTTCAAAGTTCATTAGGCTTGAATTGGGGTATGATTCGTGGTTTTAGTGTTGTTGGATGTGACCTGAGGTTTCAATTAAGTTCGTATCATGTATTAGGACTTGTTGGTATAATTAGTTGAGGTATCGAGGGCCTTGGGTGAGTTTCGGATGGTTAACGGATCAATTTTGGACTTGGTATTCCACCTGAAGAATGTTGGTTTTCTATCACTGGTTTCCTTCTACGCGATCACGTGAGAATATCCGCGATCGCGTAGGCTTGTTTGAGACAGTGATGATTTTGTTCTTCGCGATCACGTGAAGAGGGACGCGATCACGTGGCAGTGCGAGTTCGTTATCTGCGAACACGTGAAGAAGGTCACGTTCGCGTAGAGTAAGTGGAGCAAAAGTAGAGGTCATGCGTTTTGTGCTTCACGATCGCGTGGACGAGTCCGCGATCGTGTAGGCCTGTGAGAGTGAGCTTAACGATCGCGTGAAAAAGTACATAATCGCGTAGGGTTAAATCTGGGCAGTGGAAATTTGTGCTTCGCGATCGCGTGTGGTATTCCGCGATCGCGTAGAGCAAATGACTGGGTAGAGAGTTTAAGTCCTGAAAATGGGACTTCGTACCATTTTCTATTTTTACCGATTTGGAGCTCGGAGAGAGAGAATTTTCGGGAGATTTTCAAGAAAAATAACGGGATAAGTATTCCTAACTCAATATTGGTTAAATTACCCGAATCCATGGTTGTTTTTGACATTTAATTAGTGAATTAAGTTGGAAGATTTAGAAAACCCTCTTGGTTTAAATTGAAGATTTGAGGGTCGAGTTGAGGTTGGATTTTGGTAAAATTGATATGGTTAGACTCATGGTTGAATGGGCTTTCGGATTTTGTTTCTTTTGTCGGGTTCTGACACATGGGCCCCACGGGAAAATTTTGAGCTAAATTTCGGATTTTGTTGGAAAATTAGTATTTTTTCTTATGGAATTAATTCCAATAAATTTTATTGACTGAATCGAATTATTTGTGGCTAGATTCGAGGAGTTTGGAGGCCAATTCATGAGGAAAAGATATTGCAGAATAAAGAATTACACGGCTTGAGGTAAGTAACAGTTCTAAATTTGGTCCTGAAGGTATGAAACCCCGAAATATGTAGCACCACCAGTTGCTCCAACATATGAGCACATTCCAGATATAGCTGAGCCGACAGAACCAACTTAGGCACTAACTGTGCTCATTGAGATTCCAGGCCTTCAGGAGACTTTGGCCCAGATATTGACAGTTTGCATTGGCCTTACTCAGGTGGTTTCGGCTCAGGCCGGGGGAGGTACTCATACCTCTGTTGCCCGTACTCTAGATCAGGTGGTACATGGACTTCAGATACCGGGGGAACTACCAACCCAGTCGGCTGCAGCTGTTCAGGCCCTGGTAGTCCCCGTTGTGGCATATGATGAGCATAGGAGACTTGAGAGATTTGGGAGATTTCGACCTCTATCATTTAGCGGTGCTGAGTCAGAAGATGCTTAGGGTTTTCTGGATAAGTTCCAGTGGATACTTCTAACAGCGGGTATTCTGGAGACCAGTGAGGTCTCATTCACTACTTTTCAGTTTTCTGGGGTTGCCTTCAAATGGTGGGAGGCTTATGAGAGGCGCATGCCGATCGGTGCAGCACCACTTACATGGCAGGAATTCTCTGTTCTTTTTCTAAAGAAGTTTGTGCCGCAGTCTCGCATAGAGGAGCTGCGCAGACAGTTTAAGCAGTTACGCCAGGATGGTATTTTTCTGATGCAGTACGGGATGAGATTTTCTGAGTTGGCTCGTCACGCAGTTTGGTTGGTTCCTACTGATAGGGAGAGGATTATGAGGTTCATAGATGGTCTCACATACCAGCTGCGGTTACTTATGACTCGGGAGAGGGTATCTGGTGTTACTTTTGATGAGGTAGTTGACATTTCTCGGCATATAGAGATGGTCCGTAGCCAAGAGCATGGAGAGAGGGAGGCTAAAAGGCCTCGTTGTCCAGGTGATTTCAGCGGTGTTCCTTCCGAGGGTCAATTTTACCTCGGTAGGGGTCGTCCTTACAGACACACTCAGGCGGGTCATCCAGTTCACCGTGGTGCATCATCCAGCCAGGGTTCATATAGTTCTCATCAGGGTCAGTCATCTCTCAATGCCCTTCCAGCCCAGAGTTCATCCTGTGCTCCTTCAGTTCAGGGTTCATTTGCACCGGGTGCTTCTAGCAGTTATTCTGGTTCTTGGGGCCCGATTCAGTCAGCACCACCACCAGTACCAGGGAGCTTCTTTGAGTGCGGGGAATTTGGGCATATGTGGAGGCAATGTCCTTGTCGCTGGGGAGGTCTAGTGCAATAGAGGAGTCAGATTATGACTTCAGCACCAGTTACTTCACCACCCGCCCAACCAGCTCGGGGTGGGGGTCAGTCAGCTAGGGCTCGCCCAAGATGGGGAGGCCAATCAGGTGGCGGTTAGGCCCGATTCTATGCTTTTCCTGCTAGGCCAGATTCCGTTACCTCAGATGCAGTGATAACAGGTATTGTGTCAGTGTGCCACATGGAAGCTTCTATATTATTTGACATTGGTTCTACTTATTCGTATGTATCATCGTACTTTACTCATTATCTGGATATGCCCCGTGAGTCCTTAGTTTCACCTGTTCGTATATCTACGCCGGTAGGCGATACTATTATTGTGGACCGTGTATATCGGTCTTGTGTGATAACTATTGAGGGATTGGAGACTAAAGTTGATCTCTTATTGCATAGTATGGTTGATTTCGATGTAATCCTGGGTATGGATTTGTTGTCTCCATATCATGATATTCTGGACTGTCATGCAAAAACTGTGATGTTGGCAATGCCGGGGTTGCCGAGGGTCGAATGGAGAGGTTCTCTAGATTATGTTCCCAGCAGGGTAATTTCTTATCTGAAAGCCCAATGTATGGTTGGTAATGAGTGTTTTTCCTATTTGGCTTTTGTGAGAGATGTTGATGCAGATACTCCTACTATTGATTCAGTACCGGTAGTGAGGGACTTTCCGGATGTATTTCCTGCAGACCTGTCAGGTATGCCGCCCCACAAGGATATTGATTTCGGTATTGACTTGGTATCGGGCACTCAGCCCATTTCTATTCCTCCGTATCGTATGGCACCAGCTGAGTTAAAAGAATTGAAGGAGCAATTGCAGGAACTTCTTGACAAGGGGTTTATTAGGCCTAGTGCGTCACCTTGGGGTGCACCGGTTCTGTTTGTGAAAACGAAAGATGGTACTATGCGAATGTGTATCAATTACAGGCAGTTGAACAAAGTTACAATCAAGAATATGTATCCGTTGTTGCGCATTGATGATTTATTTGACCAACTTCAGGGAGAGAGGGTATTCTCCAAAAGTGATTTGAGATTAGGGTATCACCAGTTGAAAATTCAAGATTTGAATATTCTAAACACAACATTTAGAACTCGTTATGGTCACTATGAATTTCTTGTGATGTCATTTGGGCTAACCAATGCCCTAACAACATTTATGCACCTGATGAATAACGTATTCTAGCCGTATCTTGACTCATTTGTCATGGTATTTATTGATGATATCCTGGTGTACTCATGTAGCCAGGAGGAGCATGCACAACACTTGGGTATTATATTACAAAGGCTGAGATAGGAGAGATTGTATGCCAAATTCTCTAAGTGTGAATTCTGGCTTAGTTCGGTGGCATTCTTGGGACACATAGT
>AWOL01S0016556.1:0-76982 GCA_000715115.1 Nicotiana otophora | reverse complement strand
GGAAGAGGGGCAAGTTGAGCCCCCGGTTTATTGGGCCTTTTGAGGTGCTTCAGAGGATAGGAGTTGTGGCTTATAAACTTGCCTTGCCACCTAGCTTGTCGAGTGTGCATCTAGTGTTTCATGTTTCCATGCTCTGGAAGTATATTGGAGATCCGTTCCATGTTTTGGATTTCAGCATGGTTCAGTTGGAGGGTGATATGGCTTATGATGTGGAGCCGGTGGTAATTTTGGATCGGTAGGTTCGAAGGTTGAGGTCAAAGGATATAGCTTCAGTGAAGGTGCAGTGGAGAGATTAGCCTGTGGAGGAGGCCACATGGGAGACCGAGCGGGAGATGCGGAGAAGATGTCCACGACTATTCGAGACTCCAGGTATGTTTCTAGACCCATTCGAGGACGAACGGATGTTTAAGAGGGGGAGGATGTAACGACCCGGTCGGTTGTTTCGAGAGTTATAGACCTTTTCCCCCCATTTATACTTCTTTTTGTGTTATACAACTATATTATGTTATATCGGGTTAGTTGGTTTGGGACCGGAGTGGTTTCAGAGTGAATTGAGACACTTAGTCTCTTAAGTAGAAACTTAAGTTGGAAAAGTCAACCGCATGTTGACCTATGTGTAAACGATCTCATATTTGAATTCTGATGGTTCTTTTAGATCCATTAGGTGATTTTAGACATAGGAGTGCGTCCAGAATGTGATTTGGAGGTCCGTGGTAGAATTAGGCTTGAATTGGCGAAATTGGAAATTGGGCGATTTCGGTCGGCGGTGAAAAAATTGATATCGGGGTCGGAATGGAATTCCGGAAGTTGGAATAGGTTTGTAGTGTCATTTGTGACATGTGTGAAAAATTTGAGGNAGTTGGAATAGGTTCGTAGTGTCATTTGTGACATGTGTGAAAAATTTGAGGTCATTCGGATGTGGTTTGGTTGGTTTCGGCATCAGTTGCCGAATTTGGAAATTTAGAAGTTCTTAGGCTTGAATCCGAGGGTAATTTGGTGTTTGGATGTTGTTTTGAGTGATTCAAAGGTTCGACTAAGTTTGTATGTTGATATATGACTTGTTGGTATTTTTTGTTGAGGTCCCGAGGGCCTGGGGTGATTTCGGGTGGTTAACGGATTTGTCGAAGTTGGAAAATGCAGCTGAAGCTGCTGCTACTGCTATTTTCGCACCTGCGGAAGAAAGCCTCGCAGGTGCGAAGCCGCTGGTGCGCGTAGGGAGTGCGCAGGTGCAGGCAATACTGGGCTAGGCAGGTTGCGTAGGTGCCAGTTGGAGGTCGCATCTGCGAGCCCGCAGGTGCGAACCTTGGGGCGCATATGCGGAAAGAGGAATGCTGGGCAGACTTCGCAGAAGCGGAGGAAACGCGCAGGTGCGCCTTCGCAGGTGCGACGGATTTTCCGCAGATGCAGAGTTTGGGCGCGTAAGTGAGTTGTGTAGGTGCGGCTCCTTGGACCGCAGGTGCGGTCGCGCGGGTGCGAGAAAAGGGGGCCGCAGGTGCGTGATGCCGGGCAGAAGGCATATAGGAACACTACGCGAATATTTGGGCATTCTTCACCATTTCTATTCGTTGTTTGGAGCTTTGGGGAGAGATTTGAAGAGGGAATCAAGGGGTTTCATTGAGGTAAGTTACTTGGGCCCTAATACATGTATATATGGTGATTATCCGTTGTTTAATCATTGTAATTTGTGAAAATGAGGGGTTAGGGTTTGGAATTTATGGAGAGTAAATTAAGTATTTGAAGGACCAAACGATATCGGCTTTTGATGAATTTGGTATGGTTGGACTCGTGAGTGAATGAGCTTTCTAGTTTTGTAAATTTTGTCAGATTTCGAGATGTCGGCCCAGGGGCCGGGCTTGAGCCAATTTCGGGTTTTGGTCTAATTTTGTAGCTTTTCTTGTAGAATTCATTCCATTAGCATATATTGATGGAATTGTACTGATTGTGGATAGATTTGGAGCATTTGGAGGTCGAGTCCAGAGGCAAGAGCATTGCGGGGTAGAGATTTGACCGGTTTGAGGTAAGTAACGATTGTAAATGTAGTCCTGAGGGTTCAAAACCCCGAATTTCGTATCATTCTACTATTTTTAGCGACGCACATGCTAGGTGATGGGCGTGTGGGCGTGCACTGTTTAGGATTGTGACCTGGTCCGTCCCGTAGCAATTACTGTATTGAAACTATATGATACTTTTATGTTTTAGAAAGAGTTTTTGTAAATTGGGCTGAATGCCATATTTGGGCCTCATGCCAGTGCTGTTTGGACCCTTAGGGGTCTTTTCTTACTATCCTCTCACTGTTTTCGATGGAAAATCTATACTCAGTCATCTTTATACTTGTTTACCGCATAACTCAGTTTTATGACTCTATTTTGATGCATATAAATGTTTTGAGCCAAATGCCCTGTTTTACTGAAATGCCCGAGTGGCTTGAGAGGTTTATGACTGCATGAGGCCTAGGGCCTGATTTGTGAGGATGAGTGCGGATCGGGGCTGCCCGCCTACAACATACTTTATTATTATAGCATGTAAGTTGTCCGTGCAGCACGTGAGTTGTTCGTGCAGATTATAGTGCTTGGGCTGAAGGAGCCCCTCCAGAGTCTGCACACACCCCCAGTGAGCGCAGGTACCTACTAAGTGCGAGTGCCGAGTGCTGAGTGCTGAGTGACTGGGAGGCACGAGTGGTTGTGAGGTATGCCCGAGTGGCAAGAGTGATTGTGAGGTATGCCCGAGTGGCACGAGTGACTGTGAGGTTTGCCCTATGGGCTGTTTATGATTTCATCATTTTTGCTCACCTTTGCATTTTCCTCTGTTTGAAAACTGTTAAAAAGTATCTTTATGATTTGTACTGTAACTGGGTTTAAACGAGATGTTTTGATTCAAATCCTGATTTTAAAAGCATGTGGTATTTTACTGAGATTTCCTTATATGAACGTTATATGCTTTATTGCTCGTCACTACTGCTCAGTCTTTATTTATTGTTGTTACTTACTGAGTTGGCGTACTCACGTTACGCCCTGCACCTTGTGTGCAGATTTAGGTGTAGCTGGACACGATAGCGGTTATTGATTGTTCTGGTTGCAGATTATCTTGGAGATAGCAAGGTAGCTATTTGGCGATCGCAGGCTCTTCTCTTCTCCCTCTTATCTTCCTATAGTTGTATTTATCTATTTTCCAGGTTTAGTTAGCCTTGATATTGTTAGACAGATTGTAGTAGATGCTCATGACTAGTGACACCCGATGTTGGGCTTTTCTTTCCGCACTTTTATTTTGATTTGAACTCCTTTATGAAGGTTTTTATGTTAATTAACATTGAAATTATCTTTAAAATGAAAATATCAGTTTATTTTGGAAATGAGTCGGCTTACCTAGTTCCACGATAGGCGCCATCACGACAGGGGTTAGTTTGGGTCGTGATAGATACCCCTGGCGGCGTGCCATCCGATCCAAACAACATATCCATGGCGGCGTGCCACCCGATCCACACATAATAATAAATAGGGAAATACCCATCAATCTAGAAATGTTTATACCCATGAAAGACCCGAATATTAACCACAAGCACGCGAAGTGCATAATACAAATCCCGGGGTGACGGATAGCACCATACGCTACGAAACTCAAGCACAACTAAGGTGCAATTAATGACTTGCATCTTTAGAGAGCCATCCTGCTCTCACAACCCCACAAGCTACACGGGATCTCAATATAAGTGGGAATAATCAAACCGCCTCATAAGCCACATGGCATGATAGAGATTACACTAAATAGATGACGACAAAAATAACATCCCAGGCCCGAAGACTTCTCCGCAAGCAACGCTATGCTGAAATGCACACATCCGGCCCGATATAGAGTACACCCTCACATTTAGATCCATTCACAGACCTCAAGCCGATTCTAATAACCTTTCAAGGATCCACCCCCAAGAATAGCCGTCAAATCTGGAACAAACTTCCACAATTCACAACCAATTGAACAGAGCGCCCTTCTGGAACAAATTCTCACATTAGCGATAGTACCACAATCTTCATACTTGGTTCTAATCTTTAATTAATCAAGTGACTACATGTCACACTTATACAATCCTCTCGTGGGATACGCTCCCACGGTCTTCCGCACCAGGTAGAAACTCTGCACATCCATACCCCCGGTCATACTAATGCCGTAAAGAAAATCAAGGATCCGCAAATCAGCACATAAAGCCTCTTACACATGACACTGATCTCAGGTGATGTTGAACACCTTACCAGCTTACTCTAAACATCTGAATTCTTTCTTGCTCATCCGATCTCGTGACATTCTTGTCAACACAAAACTACAACCTTGATCATCAACTTCAAATTCCCGAGACGCTCACTGCACCTAACATGCCAATACGTGAAAGTATAGGAATTTCATCATAACTCCTGAACCATCAGTAGGATACACACTTCATCATATATGAACCGTTCACTTAACTCATTTCAGGAGAACCATAGCAACACGCGACCGAATTCACATAACCGTAGAAATTACAATCCTCTAGTAGTGGTCTAAACCGCTGTCACGACCCAAACCGATAGGCCGCGAGGGGCACCCGGTACCTTACTTAACTGAGTACCAACGTAACGTATCTTTCTTATTACATCATCCTATACACGTGACATACGGGCCTAATAGGCCAACATCATCATTTATAAACTCAAAACATAGGCCGACAAGGCCGTACAATCTTTCACATACACGACATATGTCTACAAGCCTCTAAGAGTACATAAATGTCATAAAGGTCGGGAGAGGGCCCCGCCACACTAATCAGTACATGTTCTAATCATACTAACCACATAAGCAACTCCGGAACAAATGGAGTGCACCAACATCTTCCGCTGAGCTGATCGCCTACTTGGAGAACTCTCGACCTGTCTATCGAGACCTGCGGGCATGAAACACAGCATCTCCAGGAAAAAGGGATGCCAGTACAAATAATGTATCGAGTATGCAAGGAATGAAATTCAGTAAATAATAGACATGAGAGAAACATGGAGTAAAAGACTCGACATGTACGTCTGCATAGCTCTGTGAATCATTTGATTTTTATAATGTCATGTATATGCGTATAAATGTCATACCATGCATTGGTATATGCGTTCATAACATCATCAAGCCTATGAGGGCATCCCATCATATCATTTCGGCCACTGTGGGAAAATCATCAACGCATACCAGCTGATTGGGTGGTGGTGCATATATAACGCGGTAACCTTTTACCATATCCCATATACATATAATATACATATATACACGTATATAACGCCATCTGGTCATGGGTCAATGTACATGTATAAATGAATGTAATGCATGAGAAGTACATCATTTAAAATCTTTCGGAGTGTCATAAGACCATTATGCCTTTCATTAATATCATGAAATAAACTTTATCAACTTACGTATTTTCCGAGACCCATGAACAGATGATAGAATAATATGACACATGAGGAATCAAGAACATAAGCATCTCTAGTATTTCTATGAATAGAGTCATTTATATAAATGGTGCATTTGCTCGTTTCGTTTGTATCATATAGATTATGCCAAAAGAAAAGAAGGGATAGCCTTAACATACCTGGAGTAGGGAAAAATCCGTATGATATTCTTGGAAAAGGTTTCACCATACTCCTTTAGAATCGCAAAATCTCACGTTGCTACAGTGCTAAGAAATCTCGTTGAAATTATTTTGTTTCGAGAGTAATGTCTGTTGAAGCCAACATAATTATGGGAATTGTTCTTGCTGGATTTGAGATTAACTTGGGAATTTTGGAAGAAAGCTATATGATCCCTTTGATTATCTCAAGGCCAAACTTTAAATATGCTTATGGAAGTGTCATGTGTATGACACTTAAATGGCCACCTTTCATGCCAAGTTATGAGTCACTTAATGGCCACGCTTTTGCTTTAGTATTTATCCAAAGAATTTAATTAATCCATCACTAATTATTAATTAACTAAGTAATGTCCCATTACCCAATAATTAACCAATTGCCCACATAGTTAAGAATTATTTCCACTTACTTAAAATACTACTGACTCCTCACATAACTTATACACCTTACTATCATGGTCCTGTGGTACCTTGTATGGCATTAGTCCATAAATACCGAGTATTTTAGCTCGGGCCGAATTTTACCTTAAAATCTCAAACTTGACAAAACTCATTTTCTTCCACTCGATCACCCTCTCACCTTCACGAATTTACTTATCACTGGTTTGAAGTAGCATAATACTTATAATCCCAAAATAATCTCATTCCCGAACATACGTGGATTATCTTACGACGAAACTTTAATATACAAAAATACGGGATATAACATCTCATTCCCGAGCTTTTATCAATTTACTTATACCGTACTTTCACGTACGAAAATATGGAGTGTAACATCATTCCCCCTCCCTTGGAACATTCGTCCTCGAATGTTGACTAATGCCCTTATCATTTTCATAACATATAGCTCTTGCGAACGTTGTAGTACTCTCCTTGTCATCTAGGCAACTGTTCGGTGAATAACTCCAATGGCCAGGGCATTCCCCTCTTTAGGCCTCTTTCCCACACCACGACTTATGGTCGGAATCTTTCCAAACTTGTTACTATTGCTACCTTTTATCATGCAGCCTATACGACTCTGACTTTGTAAGTGCGTCTATACGACTCTTCTCTCCTTTTTCCTCCAGCTTCTAGCAAATATCTAGGCCTCACTTTGTAAACATATACAGAGCTTGATAAGATGTCCCTCTGGGCATCTATATGCATACTGAAGTTCTTTGCTCGATACTTTGTTGAACATACGAATATTGCTATATCTTAATTCATAGACCCGGTTATTCATCCGCATGACTTTACTGCATCTAAGTAGGTCATACCATACCATAACTCTTACTTCGATTTATCGTTGTTGAGGTCTGCAACCAAACTCCAGATTACTCTCGTTTGCTTATCCTATAGGTATAAATCTCAGTCCTTTAATGCTTCTTCATTACTGTTAATATAAAGAATGATGGTCTAATCTCATGTCATACTTTGTAAATTTTATCCATCCATTGTTGATTCACCTCAATATTTATCTACAATGTACCACTGATAACTTGAAACTTATTATGTAATCACTAGGGCTCACGTCTCATCGGGGAACATCTGAAATGATTAGACTGATCCACCTCTTTTCGTAACCGTATTTCACATGTAATTCATCGTACGTGGGTATTTTAATCCTGTACAATTGATGAAATCCCTTTCTTTTCTTCTTCTTAACGAAGGCCCAAACATCATTCTTTATCTATCACAATTACACCCTTATTCTACTACCAGGGCACCATTCTATCTCTTCTAAATGCTACTAGTCTTAGACTCCTTTGAGTTTATTCAGGCTATACAGAACTTTCTATAACTTAGAGAAACCATTAGCACTCCTGCTTAATCCTGAGGACTTATTCATTCTCGTCACCTTCTCACTTGCCCTTTCTTATCCTTGCTCCTATCCTCTAAAACCTTGTCGCTTCACCATACAATAGCTTGCGACCTGCACATATCTATTTATACTTCTCGCAACCTTCCTTCAACTTGCTTGTACCATAGATTCCCTTGCGTTATTCTGGAACATCAAGGGAGATATCACATCGTTTCTAACTCTTCTTTACTCTCATAACTGGACCTCTCGATACCTAGAAGTCATCGACTAGAAGATATGTCACTAACGACGCTGCTATCATTCTTGGATATTGAATCCCCATGCTTCTAGCTTTCTATCCGCAGTACAGACTATTCCCAACCTTCTGTATTTAAGTATCTCGTACGTTGTTCACTTTTACCTTACTTACCTTAAAATCTCACATCACATATTCTATCTCTTTCATGACCTCCCTTTTACATAGGTATAATTCATATACACAACTTGAAGCTCTATTATAATACTTGCACCTCAGGTGCACACACAATCCGGTGGGAGCTTCATACTGACTTCTTATAAGGCTGATACTTTTTTGTTTGGCTTTATCGTAGAGCCATTATAGAATATAGCTAATGTACTATCTCTCTTGTATTTAAGAGTAATCCTGCAATGTTCTCAATCACGAGGTCTAAAATGTTCTTGGTCCAATAATCAGACTCCTGATTTACTGAGTTGATGTAACTTTTTAGTTTCCTCTTCCTCCTGATCAGCCTTCATGTAGGCTTAAACTATCTTTCGATATGCGGCTCTTGGGATTAGTATTACTTTAGCCTTTCATGGGCGCTATGCACTATCCATGACACAACCTTCTAACAATTCAATCCTTTGTCTATGCCATGGGATCAATTCTTCCTTTACTTATATCAGAGTCTTCTACAGCTGTATGATTGTCACACATATGCTGCATGGGTAATACTCCAAAATCTTACGTGCATTCATAACATAACTCATTGTGGATCACTGATCGAATAATTCCTTTCGTTCCTTCTCCACTTTCTTTAAATGTAAGCAATAACTTTTCCTGGTCGTTTTGCCACTTATTGCATGTATACTCGGCTTATCTTAGTTGCCACGCATGCCAAAATTTTCGTGTAACTCATATGATCTCGAATATTACTTTTGATTTTTCTTCCCGCTCCTTAGCCACGGTAGGTACCACTTCCTTATGGAGAGCATACAATGTTGTTGCGAGACTGTTGTTACAAGACTATTTCCTCCTAAGGTTACTAAGCTTAGGTTGAAGCCTTCTTCCTTACTTCCTCAGCTAGTCTTTCATTATAGTATTTAGGGAGGATCCTTTGATTCTTGTAAAGCTGTGAGCTTATCACATCGTATATCCGATCGAATTTTTGATGTCCTTCCTCACCTATAATTACCCGTAGTTACTTACCTCCATGCCCTTGTACTTGTAGGGTTGCTTGTGAACTGATATTTTGACTGTCTTCCTAGTGGGACGCTCTTTTATTTCCGTAACACTCATACGGTACCTTTACTACCCCAACTCCTGTCTGAATATTTCTCAAGGATCACGATGCCGTATCTGCAAGACTGAATTCCCCATGTTAGGGTTCACTATGTTCATCTTGCACAATCTATTGATTTATCTGTGTCCTCTTCTTTAGCCATAACTAGGCTCTTCCTGGATCAACTACTAATTACTTGTTGGCCCATCCTTATATCAATATTCCGCGTAATCTTTCTTGGGTTATTTCCTTTGCATTAACTTACGTCTCGCACTGGCTCCTTATTTATCAATAAGATGTCGGGCAGGGACCCTTACTTCCATTCTTTGACGTCGTGTTTGCATAATTTTGTGGAATCGTAGCATATCTGTAGGCTTTAAATAAGTGCAATCTCATCCTCTTTGCATTCTTCCCTTACCATTCCATAATTTCTAGAACCACTTAATTCTGACTTAATATCACATCATTCCATATTCCCTCCTTTAGGGGAGCACTAAGATTTTGTGTTCAGCTAATCTACGTATAGGTGTTTTACCTTCTCATCTGTGGCATAATTTCACATCATCGATGATCCTTACTCACCTCGCGGTAATCCTTCTGTACCAAGGATAACAAAATTCCTTGCTCGCGAGGGTGACACTTAGTGTAGCTGGCACATACAGTCCCTTAAGCTTAACTTTACTCACCTTGCTTACTTTAGGAAAGCGTCTTCCTGAATGACCTTCAAAGGGTATTCTTCTGTCCTCCATTCTATTATCGCCGAGATGTAATCTCTGAAATTCTCATGATGCCGACTACTCAGTCCCTAGTTCATGCTTAGTTTATCTTATTCATCAGTCTGTGCTGATTTCTTATTACTTTGGGGTCTAACTCTTTCTTTTGTTAGTCGCGTTGGAGTCACAAACTTATTTCTTGAAATGAGGATATGACTTTATGGCCTATACTCTTTTGTTGTCTCAAGGCCTGTCACCTCTCGTATTTTCCTTCACTTGAGTATAGACTCAGTAATACTGTCATCTGTTTGATCTACCATTGTCATCCATGTATCACATCTTACTAATAATGCTTCATTAACTCTCTTTTTATTTCCCGCTAACATTTATGTCTATTACTTTATTCATAAAACTTTAACAAGGAATTCTTTGCTTTTAGCTCCCCTTGCTCCATATCATGGCTCTTCGGGTTGTCTAACATTCCCGTTCTACTAGGGATGAGAGCCACACTAATGTAATATTTATCCCTTCAAGGCTTCCAGTGCCTATCTTTGTAGTACTCATATCTAGTTGTGCTATTTTAGAGTGCACCATCTGGGTGTCACAAGGAGATCTATTACCACATTTGCAATACCCTTAGGAAGTGTCAACTAACACAAACAATCCATTCAATATTTTGGGTTACTCTAAGCCCAATCGGATCCTGATATCCCGTCCTTCTCTTAAACTACACGTGTCAGCCCCCAGAGGGCATAACTAAAATGGGTGTGATCAATTATATATACCTATATTATTGTTGAAGATAACTCAAAAGGCTTATATTTCTTTGTCTGAATTGTGAATACTGATAATCTTCATTAACTGGGCGGCTCGTACACTTCTTCATTTTGCTTCTTCTACTTGTTGAAACTTGTATCTATCTTCTGAATCTCTTATCGCCTTTCACCATATGGGTGGATAGATATTCTTTCCTTAAGGCTCCTTATCAAGAGGCTTTCATAATTTAGTATACCCACAATCTATTGAATACCTCATATTTATCCATCATAAGCATGATACAAAAATTGAGTTCCTCTGACTCAACTCTTCCACATCTATATCTCTTACCAACCATCTTTCTGGATGTAGGCATCGTCGTATTATGAATAAGATAGAGTTTAGGAAATTGAGTTCTTACAACTGAGCTATACCACATGATCTAGAGTAAGAAGAAAGAGTGACAATCCTAAATGTCCTGTAGCCTCATGCTTATAAGTATGGTGCACAACACACCCATAAACAAGACTCTACTAGACATGGCTTGTAGACTCCCTAGGATAAAACTGCTCTGATACCACTTATGTCACGACCCAAATCGATGGTCCGCGACGGGCACCCGGTACCTTACTTAACCGAGTACCAACGTAACGTATCTTTCTTATTACATCATCATATACATGTGACATACGGGCCTAATTGGCCAACATCATCATTTATAAACTCAAAACATAGGCCGACAAGGCCGTACAATCTTTCACGTACATGACATATGTCTACAAGCCTCTAAGAGTACATAAATGTCATAAAGGTTGGGACTGGGCCCCGCCATACTAATCAGTACATGTTCTAATCATATTGACCACATAAGCAACTCCGGAACAAATGGAGTGCACCGACATCTTCCGATGCGCTGATCGCCTACTTGGAGGACTCTCTACCTGTCTATCGAGACATATGGGCATGAAACACAGCGTCACCAGGCAAAAGGGATGTCAGTACAAATAATGTGCCGAGTATGTAAGGAATGAAATTCAGTAAATAATAGACATGAGAGAAACATGGAGTAAAAGACTCGACATGTACGTCTGTATAGCTCTGTGAATCATTTTATTTTTATAATGTCATGCATATGCGTATGAATGTCATACCATGCATTGGGATATGCGTTCATACCATCATCAAGCCTACGAGGGCATCCCATCATATCATTTCGGCCATTGTGGGAAAATCATCAACGTATACCAGTTGATTAGGTGGTGGTGTGTATATAACGTGGTAACCTTTTCCCATATCCCATATACATATAATATACATATATATACGTATATAACGCCATCTGGTCATGGGTCAATGTACATGTATAAATGAATGCAATGCATGAGAAGTACGTCATTAAAATCTTTCGAAGTGTCATAAGACCATTATGCCTTTCATTAATATCATGAAATAAACTTTATCAACTTACGTATTTTATCAGACCCATGAACAGATGATAGAATAATATGACACATGAGGAATCAAGAACATAAGCATCTCTAGTATTTCTATGAATAGAGTCATTTATAGAAATGGTACATTTGCTCGTTTCGTTTGTATCGTGTAGCTCATGCCAAAAGGAAAGAAGGGATAGCATTAACATACCTGGAGTAGGGAAAAATCTGTATGATATTCTTGGAAAAGGTTTCACCATACTCCTTTAGAATCGCAAAATCTCACGTTGCTACGGTGCTAAGAAATCTCGTTGAAATTATTTTGTTTCGAGAGTAATGTCCGTTGAAGCCAACATAATTGTGGGAATTGTTCTTGCTGGATTTGAGATTAACTTGGAATTTTGGAAGAAAGCTATATGATCCCTTTGATTATCTCAAGGCCAAACTTTAAATAGGCTTACGGAAGTGTCAAGTGAATGACACTTAAATGGCCACTTTTCATGCCAAGTTATGAGTCACTTAATGTATTTCAAAGGGGTTGCCACATTTTTGCTTTAGTAATTATCCAAAGACTTCAATTAATACATCACTAATTATTAATTAACTAGGTAATGTCCCATTACTTAATAATTAACCAATTACCCACATAATTAAGAATTATTTCCACTTACTTAAAATACTACTCACTCTTCACATACCTTATACACCTTACTATCATGGTCCTGTCGTACCTTGTATGACATTAGTCCATAAATACAGAGTATTTTAGCTCGGGCCAAAATTTTACCTTAAAATGTCAAACTTGGCGAAACTCATTTTCTTCCACTCGATCACCCTCTCACCTTCATGGAGTTACTTATCACTGGTTTGAAGTAGCATAATACTTATAATCCCAAAATAATCTCATTCCCGAACTTACGTCGATTATCTTACGATGAAACTTTAACGTACAAAAATGCGGGATATAACATCTCATTCCCGAGCTTTTATCAATTTACTTATAGCGTACTTTCACGTACGAAAATATGGGGAGTAACAACTGGCATAACTCTTCTGGGATCCATCAACACATAACAGGCCATAATACTCGAATGTATCCAAATAAAATTGATTACGGCAGCTGCCAAGCCTCGCACGTAGCGCCACAAATCACATGCATAACTTAACACGCTGAAGGAACTGCTCATTGCCACCATAATGCCAATTCAACTATTGCTCACCGATCCGAATTCTCCTAATTTAATCTGGACTTGCCTTAGGAATAATAGTAGCTCCATTTCAAACATAATAAACCCAAATCCGCACTCATCCGGAGTGACCTTATTTCACGAGACCACGTTGTCTCAAAACCCGCGACCATCTCATACCCTCCTTGTGCGCACATTCACATCTCCAATAATAACGTAGAACACTCCAAGCCCGTCTCATAATCAACTACAAAAGCTCGATACTTAACCATACCATGAACTCAAAATCCTTAGGCACCGCACTTTAATTTGTTTTTAACCCACTAGGACTGTTGTTGAGAGTCACCCACTCCGATTTGGTCCCGAATATAATCGTTTCCAAGGCTCTTCTAGCACATGAACACCCTCTCAAGGAAGCACCTGGCTGAATCACTTTCCTTGTACATCACATCTACACGAAGCATAAACTCTAAGTCTTCCCAAAGACTGAACATGAATAGACAAGGCCAAATATAGCACACATTCCCCCAAATCCTTTGCTCCAATTACCACTGATGTTTTCTTGCTTTAGTCGTAATAACCCGCCAATATGCCAAAAACCAAAAACCTCACAAGTAGACAACCATGCAATCCAATTGTAGATGGTGGGGCTCTCCCACTTTGCTTGATTCTATAATTGCATAACTCCGGAACCTACCAAAATTCCTTCTTTCTCATTAACACGATCTCGCACAATCGACCCGCCAAATTCCTTGGAATCTTCCTGTTAAACATTTCCTGAACATTCTGAATCTCTAGCCACATTCACATATTCGACCTCGTGTTGGATAGCCAGTAAAATTCTTCGTAGAAGCTTCATCAACACCACGCAACCACTAGCCTGCTCACAATAGATAACCCATCTGTGAAAAGTTCATGCCGACACCTTCCAACAATGCTGCACTGAGTACAATTACTATGAAATCCTTAAACCATCCTGAGCACGTGCTTATTCACCGGCTGTACAAGTCTGTTCACTTCTCATGGATTCCAACTAAAGGTGCGACAATATATCCCAATCCAAAATCATGTTGTATCCTTCTTCATATCAAGCAACTCCTTTCCGTCGTATCCAACCTTCCTCCGTATAGCAAGGAGGATGAGAAAAACTTTAGTTTTTTTGGAGTTTCTTGGAAGCTGTTGCGGGTCTCGCAAATGCGAGAATTTGTTCGCAATTGCGAAGAAGCCTGATCTGGGCATAGCTCGCATTTGCGAGTAATCAGTCGCATTTGCGACCTTGACAGGGTTCGCATTTGCGAGTCCTTGGTCGCATTTGCGACCTTGGCAGTGGGAGCCCAGTTCGCATTTGCGATGTTTTTGTCTAATTTGCGACCTTCACATTTGCGAACCAGATGTCACAAGTGCGAAATCTGAAACCTGCGCACAACTTTATTAAATGCGGGACTTAGGCCATTTAGCTCATTTCTTTCATCTCTTGGGCGATATTTGGAGCTCTTGGAAGAGGGTTTTTACCTAGTACTTTGAGGTAAGTAATTTCTACACAACATGAGTTAAATACATAGATTAGAGGTAGATTAGCATGTAAAGATTGGTGAAATCAAGGGTTTAGATGAAAAAACCTAGGGTTTTGATAAAAATGGGATTAACCCACGAAAATGATTATGGAATTAGATAAAAGTCATATATTTGAGTTCATGAGGTTAAGGGTAACAATTTTCTTAAAATATTTCCGGAATCCGAGCACGTGGGCCCGGGGGTGAATTTTTGGAATTCTTCAAATTGGGTTGGAAAAATCACTTTAATAGTTGGGATGTGAACTCTTGAGCATGTATTGACTATTTTATATAACATTTGACTAGCTTTGGGTCGTTTGACATCGAGTTGAGGATTTAAAGCACAATTTTGGATCGGAAAGTAAGCTTTGAGATGAGGTAAGTCTCCTGTCTAACTCTGTGAGGGGGAAACTACCCCTAGGTGATATATTTAATATGTGTAACTTGATGCGGGGGCTACGTACGTAGAAGGTGATGAGAGTCTGTACGTAGCTAGATTCATGTTATTGTCCGGGTAGACTTAGGTTCACACCATGCTATACTTGCACTATAAGGATTATCTTTGCTCGTTTAATTCTCTTATTTCGCATTATGACATTAGACTAGACATGCGTAGAGCGATAGACTCGTTATTGTAGAGACTTCACAAGTTTTATGATTTGTCACGAGACAATTGTACTCCTCTTATGAAATTGTGTCCGCGATATATATATAAAAGTTTTTTCGTTAAAGAAATTATAACTCACACGTTTATTCGTGGGTGGGGTCAAGGACTCGTTAAAGCTTCTTACTCAAATGGGATTGGGCCGTTCGCCTCGGTAGGATTTATGTACCACACTCTCATGCGAGCGGGTCGTTCGCCTCGGCAGGTTAATAGATGCATCTATGGTTCATGTCATTCGACCCTCGGCAATGCACAAATTATGATGGGATCGGGCTGTACGCCTCGGCATTTCTATAAACATATCCTCATGAAATAGCGCGTAACATCTGGCAAGAAGCTAGTGTATCTGTGAGTTCTTCCTGATTTGAAGTACAATGACCCATTTTGATGAGGTCCACTACATATTTATATATATATGCTCCGGTTGAGGAGGAAATTTGCTACTTGATAGCTTGAGCCTATTGTAAAGAGGAGAATTGTTCCACGTATTTATACTTGTTTATTTTATTTATTTACTCATCCTTATATTTGTTCACCTCTTTACTGCACCTGATATTATTGGACTGCTAGTGAGTGTCGATGTCGATCCCTCGTCACTACTCCTCCGGAGTTAGGCTAGATACTTACTGGGTACACGTTGAGTTACGTACTCATACTACACTTGTTGTACATTTTTGTGCAGGTACTTTTATGTCTGGTGGTCCTTTGGGCACGGAGGCGCGGATGATGCAGGGACTTACGGTGAGCTGCATTTCATGTTACGATCCGCAACCAGCAGAGTCTCCTTCAGAGTTATTTATATTCTCCTGTCCAATTTGTATTTCAGACAAATATTGTATTTTATTTCACTTTCTAGTAAATGCTCATGCACTTGTGACACCAGATTTTGGGGATGAATATGGGTTGTTCTGTATTGTTGTTGTGAAGATATTATCATTTACTCTGTAAACCTTTACCTCTTACTATTTAAATTGATGGAAATTTACGATTTCAAAAATACTAAAATGAGGAATTAACTTAAACTTTTATTTTTGGCTTGCCTGATAGGGTCGTGACAACATGGTATTAGAGCACTAGGTTTACTTAGGTCTCATGAGTCATGAGCGAGTCTAGTAGATTCTTGCGGATCGGTACGGAGACGTCTGTACTTATCTTTGAGAGGCTACAAGGCTGATAGGAGCACTTCCTTTCTTGATTCCTCATCGTGCGATTTGATTCCTTTGAGGCTTGTGCCTTTATTTCTTTCCTACTCAATCTTATGCGACGTGAAGGGCTTGTTATCAATCGGGAATTGAGTAATTTTAATGGTACTACAGATGTGGTGCAGGATATTTCTCCCTGCATAATTGCTTGGGATATTGTCGTCGCCTTGCATAAGGTTGTCCTATTTTTTCAGCTCAGTATCAGTAATTCCTATGGGTTTGAAGTTGGGCACTGGTTATTATGATGAATCATGAGTTGTTATCGCATAGTATTGATGCAATTGTAAAATGCTTATCAATGTGTTGGGGCAGTGAATGATATGATAGGAGGTTTTTTCTTATTGCATGATTCAGAGGTTCAGCATTTTATTTCCAACGGAAGAAAGTCAATCAGACTATGAATATTCAAGGTTGGGTTGATGGAGTGACGAGACTTGATAATTTCGAGCATGGCAAAATTTTCATCTGTGATGTGGCGTCGTTGTTCTTGTTGAATGTGTTAAGTTCGCTGGTATTATGATTTTCTTCAATTCTCCGTCGGGGCAAGATATGGTGGAATGGTGCTGGGGAAGCGGCCGTTAGAGATCGCGGTGTGTTGTGGTTCAGAATCGAATCGGTGTTCCTAGTGCTGATGGCTTGAGAAAGGTGATCTTCGGGGAGGTTTAAAGTTTGTAGTTATCTATTAATCCAACTACTACAGAGATGGATTTTGATTTAAGGCAACAGTTGGGCAGCGAAGGATGAGGAAGGACGTGGCAGAAGGGAGTCTCGCGGTTGTTGAATTACTAGTAGGTTAAGTATGAAAAGCAGAGGTCGGGAAGTTGCCTAAAGGAGAGGGTTTGACCAAAGTGGGAGAGTGACAGAGTAGCATATGGCTTTTGTGGTAGGATGGATGCACGCCTTGAGGAAAGTTTAGAGAGATTTAGGATTATGGTGGACAGTGACAAGGTCTAGTGGCTTAATTTGGAATATTGGCTTTAGATTGGTTTTAGAGATTTCAGGGGTAAAAGGAGAAATATAAAAGAATAAAATGATAGCAAGGAGGGGTAGTCTAGGCTTGTTGAGAGCTGATTGGGTTGGAAACATAGAATTCTTTTATAGGGGTAAATGGATAAAAGAAAAGGGGGGGGGGGAGGTAAAGGAAACACTAATTTGGACTCTATATAAGCTGGATTTTCCTCTCAAAAGAGGCAACCTAGAGAATCATTTTGGAGATACTTGAACGTTTATTCTTGGAATTGTAGGAGTGGTTTTCTGGGCAAAACTTTGAGGAAAAAAGAAGAGTAAAATCAAGTTGAACTTAGAGTGAGTGAGAAGTCTTTAGGAAAATTAGTAGATTCGAAATAATCTTCCTTCTTTAAGCTACTGATCTTGTTAGGATTTTTGGTTCAAAATTTTGTGTTTTTATTGGATTCTCAATGGTTAAAATTAATCAAGTTCTTGTTATTTATTGCTAATTTGTTGCTTCTGAGCTCCATCCTATCTCTTTTCTAGCCTTTATTTGGCAATTTTGTTGTTTTCTTGCTTCACTAGGTAAGCACACAAGCCTTGCACATATACTTGTTTAGTTGATTAAACGTACTGTTGATTTCCACTTGCTTGTCTACCTATTTGTGTTCAATTCCCGTTTTGATTCTTCGTGGTTATGCGTTGTAAAATGTTGGAAAATTTCGAATGCTTGAGATGATGTTTGTGTAGCATACTACAAGTGCAAACACTAAATAAAATAATAGAAATCAATTGATGAAAATCTTGTGCCAATTTCTGTTTATTCTTTGTACTTTGATAAATTTATGTTGTTTTAGCGCTTGATCTATATGTGAGCATTTTGAAGTTTGAATCTATTCTTTCTAGTTCAAAGATAGCTTCTGGTGTCATTTTGATGTTGGAGTCAAACGAAATTTACGGGAATGAAGCGAGTCTAGGAAATATCGATTTTGAGTCTTAGGGTTTATTAGTGCTTAATCAAACTTGAAGATTCTTAGGCACAAAAGTGGCCATCATAGTAATTGTTTGATTTTGATTGAGTTAGAATTGAAGTATAGAACCCTGTTTTTTTCTTTTTGTAAAATAATAAGTTGCAAATAATTTTTTTAATGACTAAACCTATAATAATATTATGTACATACCTGCTTAAATTTGTAAAGTAACGTATGAATGATTTCGGCTATGAGGGTAAAAGAGCTAAAACTTCGTGAGAGTCATTGGGCCAACCTCTGTGAGGCCTAATTTTCTTTTTACCCTTAGCTTCTGGTAGCAAACCGAACAGGACCCAACTTTGGCAAAAACCAATTTTTAAGCCTGGCAAGACCAATTCTGCCAGTCCCAAGCTAACTTATCTATTTTCAGTTTATAAGAATGCGCTTCACGTTGAGCACAACCCCCTGAATTGTGAGAAATAGTTCCATGATTTCTATTAGGGGTCCAACAGATTTAATGTTACCCCATTTCTATTTAAGTTACTACTGCTTGAATGTACAAGGGGTAGGGTGAATTGTAAAAATTTCTTTAGTAGACTATTTTCTTCTTGGTCAGACTACTATTGTTCTGCCAGCAAAGGTTAGTAAAATAAGTATATATAATAAACAGTAAAGTAACAAGCATTGCCTCCCTAATTGCATAAGGCTAAGCATTGCCTTTCTTTGCATGAGACTAAGCATTGCCTCCCTAATTGCATAAGGCTAAGCATTGCCTTTCTTTGCATGAGACTAAGCATTGTCTCCTATTTTGCATGAGGCTAAAGCCTGCCTCCTCATTTGCATAAGGCTAAGCATTGCCTTCCATTGCATGAGACTAAGCCCTGTCTCCTTTTCTTGCATGAGGCTAAGCATTGCCTCCCTAATTGCATAAGGCTAAGCATTGTCTTCCATTGCATGAGACTAAGCCTTGTCTCCTTTTCTTGCACGAGGCTAAGCATTGCCTCCCTAATTGCATAAGGCTAAGCTCTGCCTTTCCTTGCATAATACCAAATGCTATGCTACTTGAAATCTAGCACTACTTTCTACTTTCCCGGGGCTAAGCTCTGCCCCAATCTTACACAAGACTAAGCTCTGTCTTGTTTCGCTTCGCATATGACCCAACATCATGTCTTTGCATTTCATGGGCTGAAACATCGCTATTTTGTCCAAAGGCGTCATAGTCCGAAGGCATCATCCTCATAGCCGGAAGACACCATGCCATGGCCTGAGGATCTCTCAATATTTTACATCATTATTCAAAGGCGTCATAGTTTAGAGGCACCATTTTCATGGCCCGAGAACATCATTTCATGGCCTGTGAATCCCTTATCAGGCCATCATGGTCTAAGGACATCATCCTCGTCGTCCAAAGACAACTTTCATGGTCCAAAGGGAATTTGCATCATGTTTAAATTCTCGCAATAATCCCATATATACTTACATGCATTGCGTTTAAGTTTTGCAGGTAATCCGTGAGGTAACCGTTCTTTTAAACGGGAGCAATCTTCGCTCTGGTTTCCGTTTGGTGCTCACATCCTAAAATTACCTCAAATGCAGCCAACCACCGTCCGTTACCCGCTTCCACTTGATAGCCGTTCAAATGCTCATCCAAAACCGTTCTGAGATACATCCATTCACAACCTCATATAAACTCATCTGATATTATCCTACCTAAAGGAACACTTTCTGAAGCATACAACCATTCCTGCAACAACTCCATCGGCTCAGTTCACTGTTGGATTCAGAACTACATGCAGCCTGATTCTCGTAATACCAGGGATATGTAGGCAGCGCAGAAACCAGAGTTCGGCCTCTATTTTTCAAATCATCTCATTCAGTCAAAATCGGTCATTATTTCATTACCCGACAATTCTTTCATCATTCTCGGATAAAGGGGGGCGGTTGTTGATACCCAATATTTCCCTCATATTTTAAAAACAATGTAAATATACTTTCCAAATAGCATATTTGCATCACCATTTAGTTTACAAACCCATACAAAAAATTTTCATAATTTTGCGTAATTTTTAGAAGCTCTAAATTAATTTCTTGCTGAAGTTTATTACATAAATATCCAATAATTACCCTTCAAATTATTTTTATGATGATTTAATCATCCAAACTTATTATTTACACCAACATTTATGTTTTATAATATTCTACTTTATTTTTGTATAATTGCATTTGCAATTTTAGGCTAATTGCACGTTTTTGCAATAATAGCCTATATTCATGTATAATTACATTACTTGTGCCAAAATAACTTTATATATTAATGTTAAGTTATTATTTCCCATCATTTTACTGCACAAATAATATTTTTTTGTTATTTATTAATTACTTTTACAAANCTAAGCATTGCCTCCCTAATTGCATAAGGCTAAGCATTGCCTTTCTTTGCATGAGACTAAGCATTGTCTCCTATTTTGCATGAGGCTAAAGCCTGCCTCCTCATTTGCATAAGGCTAAGCATTGCCTTCCATTGCATGAGACTAAGCCCTGTCTCCTTTTCTTGCATGAGGCTAAGCATTGCCTCCCTAATTGCATAAGGCTAAGCATTGTCTTCCATTGCATGAGACTAAGCCTTGTCTCCTTTTCTTGCACGAGGCTAAGCATTGCCTCCCTAATTGCATAAGGCTAAGCTCTGCCTTTCCTTGCATAATACCAAATGCTATGCTACTTGAAATCTAGCACTACTTTCTACTTTCCCGGGGCTAAGCTCTGCCCCAATCTTACACAAGACTAAGCTCTGTCTTGTTTCGCTTCGCATATGACCCAACATCATGTCTTTGCATTTCATGGGCTGAAACATCGCTATTTTGTCCAAAGGCGTCATAGTCCGAAGGCATCATCCTCATAGCCGGAAGACACCATGCCATGGCCTGAGGATCTCTCAATATTTTACATCATTATTCAAAGGCGTCATAGTTTAGAGGCACCATTTTCATGGCCCGAGAACATCATTTCATGGCCTGTGAATCCCTTATCAGGCCATCATGGTCTAAGGACATCATCCTCGTCGTCCAAAGACAACTTTCATGGTCCAAAGGGAATTTGCATCATGTTTAAATTCTCGCAATAATCCCATATATACTTACATGCATTGCGTTTAAGTTTTGCAGGTAATCCGTGAGGTAACCGTTCTTTTAAACGGGAGCAATCTTCGCTCTGGTTTCCGTTTGGTGCTCACATCCTAAAATTACCTCAAATGCAGCCAACCACCGTCCGTTACCCGCTTCCACTTGATAGCCGTTCAAATGCTCATCCAAAACCGTTCTGAGATACATCCATTCACAACCTCATATAAACTCATCTGATATTATCCTACCTAAAGGAACACTTTCTGAAGCATACAACCATTCCTGCAACAACTCCATCGGCTCAGTTCACTGTTGGATTCAGAACTACATGCAGCCTGATTCTCGTAATACCAGGGATATGTAGGCAGCGCAGAAACCAGAGTTCGGCCTCTATTTTTCAAATCATCTCATTCAGTCAAAATCGGTCATTATTTCATTACCCGACAATTCTTTCATCATTCTCGGATAAAGGGGGGCGGTTGTTGATACCCAATATTTCCCTCATATTTTAAAAACAATGTAAATATACTTTCCAAATAGCATATTTGCATCACCATTTAGTTTACAAACCCATACAAAAAATTTTCATAATTTTGCGTAATTTTTAGAAGCTCTAAATTAATTTCTTGCTGAAGTTTATTACATAAATATCCAATAATTACCCTTCAAATTATTTTTATGATGATTTAATCATCCAAACTTATTATTTACACCAACATTTATGTTTTATAATATTCTACTTTATTTTTGTATAATTGCATTTGCAATTTTAGGCTAATTGCACGTTTTTGCAATAATAGCCTATATTCATGTATAATTACATTACTTGTGCCAAAATAACTTTATATATTAATGTTAAGTTATTATTTCCCATCATTTTACTGCACAAATAATATTTTTTTGTTATTTATTAATTACTTTTACAAATTATATTTTTGATAAATATTGGGTATTTAATCAACAACCAATTTTAAAACCAATTTCGGACCAAATAAATGGCCCAAAACCCTCACACATCTAGCCCAAATACCCCAGCCCAAACCAAATGACCCACTAATCCAAAACTCGATCGGTGCCCCATCTCCATGACCCGCCCGTTTCAACTTTTAATCTTGGCCGTTGATCTCTCAAGATCAACGACCCTTATTCACCCTTCCCTTTTAATTAACCCAACCCCCAAACCCTAACATATTATCCCTTAAACCCCCGCCCTCACATTCTTTGAACCCCCTCTTCTCTCTCTGAAGAACCCTAAACCGCCGGCCCCCTAAATCCTTCTCCTAATCCCACTAAATATGGGATTCGACTACCATTTCTTGCCATATCTAACCCCCCCTTTTGGTACTGGTTGTTCTCTTATGGTATAACCGAAGTACTTGCCTAAACATGGAAAACAAATCTCTTCCGAAATCGAACCAAAATGGTTCAAATCTCTGATTTTGAACGCTATTCTGTCTATATACGTTATATGCTACTATGTGAGTCCGATTGTTTGTTTAGATTCTATTGATTTACACTTTCCCTATAAACTAGGCTTTACATATTTCTTTCTTAAATTAATTTTCATATTGATTTGCATGTTTATTTTCCTTGTTTGTTGCTTAATATACTCTGTTTCCTTGATTATTGCTCGATTTTTTCACTACTATATAAACCCCTCCCCCATTCCCTTTTGGACAGACTTCGAATCAAAATTCCCACTAAAAAGCTAAAGATCTTCACTCTGTTGTTCGCTTATTCTCTTGTTCTACTCTAGCTCTTGGCCGGCTGACAGTAAAGGCCACCAGAATTCCTATTTTTTGACCTTACTTGGGTGTGACCATTGCCCGGGTTCCTCGAAGCCCTTGGGAACTTGACGCATCTAAGGTCCTGGGTTATACTGTTGTGTTTACGTTCAAAGTGTTGTGGAGTCTATTCTTGCTTGTTTTGTCTACTTGTCAATCTGTAACTGGTGAGTTCTTTAGCCTTTGCAATGTTCATTCTCTCGTGTTCATGATTTGCATATTCACATCTCTGAAATTTCATAACCCAATGTGTTTCTAGACTATCTCTATGTGCAACCCTGCTAGTATCGAATCTGTTTGTGATATGAACCTCTCTAGCATCTGCTTATGCCTAAACTGCCAGTTCAGAAATGTGTTTATGTTTAACTGGAACAATTTAGACTGTTTGAAGTCGTGTAGCTTAATATATTGGTACTTTGAGTGTCTACATTGGTTATATGACATCAGTTTGTTTCCTGCCTTATCCTGGATTTCTATAGTGATTGATTTGTATCTGTGATATGCACCAATCCATGTTAAAACCCTCATTCTAGCTATGATTTGCTCCTATGATCATTTTATCACTTAGTATATCCTTACCCTGCCTAACTCTACACTCCCTAGCAACTAGTTGGAACCTTTTAGAATAGCTTTCCAACTTGAGTTTCCCTCATAACATTTGACTTTGTTTTGCCTTGTTGCTATGAGTTGGTCTGTTTAACTTCTGGTGTGCATCATAATTTTACCCTTAGGTTTGAACCTGTTAGGTTAATTTTCCATTGTTTGTCTTACTGGCCTAATGCACCTTTGCCTATTAGTTTGCAATACCATAAGTCATAATTCCCTCTTGCTTCCAACAAATATCCTCTGCCCCAATATGCTAAGTGTGAACTTGTGATATCAACCTGTCATTTAAGTTTGTTTACCCTCTTTGCTGATATGTTCATTGTGTGATCACCTCTGCAATGCCTGTTTCTAAAAATGCAAATGCACTTCTACAAATTCTACCAGTTGATCACTATTTTTCATTCTCATTGGTTATTTACCTATTCTGAACCTATAATTCTTGGCCGGTTGAAAGCCAAGGCCACTAAAGCTTTCTCTATTAACCTCCCTAGTCCGAGCACTACTCGGGGTCCATTTTGAGACCCTTGTGAACTCTGACACACTAGGACCTGAGGTTCTTTGGTCACTTTCTGTACTAGTAAGCTCTGTCCCTCTTTCTGTCTGTTGAATGTGCAAATTGATTTGTGTGAGTGATTGGTTTCTGGATCCTATGATCAAACCATGGCTGTTTGGTTTGGTTTGAGTTCTCCTATGGTTTCTAGGCTATATTGAGATCTGTGTGTGCTAAAAGGTGGAGAAAGAGTTTAGTTGAAGGCTTGGCAGAGCTGGGTATCTCTTTGGGCTTGTCTTGGGCCTACTGTTATTACAGGTACCACTTTGTAATTTATTCATTATTGGGTCTGTAATAATTCTGTAATAACAATTGGGGTAATAGTGAAATTGGAAAATAAGTATCTCCTAATACTTGCATGAAAAGGGTAGAAAGAATGCTGATAGGATTTGTGTGGTACATTTGCTTTCCGACCTGTTATATTTAAATCTCTTTGTGCACTATTAGAGATCATATTATTAGGGCAATCACACACTCACATAACTGGTGTACTGTCAAAGCATGGGTGCTCTATTTATTTCCATATCTATTGCTATGTGTTGCTAGATAGCATGCCTATAGGAAATAATTGCTAACAATTGTTCTTTAATGCGCACCATGTTCATTAGATACCATGCCTATAGGATTTTAACTAATTAATTCGCTTCGTTCATCTAGACAACATGCCTATAAGAGCTAAAGGTATAAAATCAGTTCCAATCGTCAATCTCTAGAAACCATGCCTATAAGACATCACTACTCGCTTTTCAAACGCTATTTCATTGCTCATCCATGCAATTATTAGGAAGCATAGGTAATTTTGAGCATTTCCAATAAGTTTCACAATCTGTGCAAACCATTTAGAGATCATGCCTATAGGTCTACTAACTTATAATCTATAATAAGCGACTTAGCAGCAACAGGTATTCACAACTGGTAATTTAGAAAACATAGGTCAAAAATAGCCTGCATATCTGAATCAGATCATCTAGAATCCATGTCTATATGGCTTAACGACTTCAATCTCCCTCAATTCTGAAACTGCCTAATACCCTACATAGAAATCTGTCGGCATGCCTTTGTTGTCTAATCACTGAGGCTAACTTGAGCCTTTAATTGTATTTAATTGTAGTCCTATCTGTTTTAAACTGTCGCCTAGTTTTAACGTTTTCTGAGTAGCCTAAGTCAAGTCTAGAACCACGGAAAATAAAGGTCCAAATGCCTCCTGGACCATAGGTATGGGACGGTTAGTGCATGCATAAGGCACGACTTATAATTGAACTAGTGCGCTTTAGGTAATATTTTAAATATAGTAATCGGGTAGCAGGAGATGATAGTCTGTGCCCGCTGAATAATATGATTAACACCCCATCTTGAGGGAGTTACGAAGTATTATTTATGTTGCACGGGGTGATCTTTCAGGCTAAAAAACATAGGACCTCCCATCTTATTCCCTTTTTTTTATATTTGAATCAAGTGTTTGTATTTCCTCAAAGCCTTTTAATAATAAACTTTCTCAAACTTCTTGCTTTCTCTGTCTTTATTTATCCGACTAATTCATATAATTCATGTTCAGCCGGGACACATAGTTGTGGACCTCGAAGAGTGCCTAACACCTTCTCTTCGAGGTAATTTCGAGCCTTTACCCGAAGTCTGGTGATGCAAACAAGTCAAACTTGAGTCATATGCGAATAGGTGCCCTAATACACCTTAAACCGTTAGTTGACAACTCTCATCTTTTAATACTTCCTTAAAAGAGTTGTCACATGTCGAAACCCGATTTTTCGAGAAAAACGGGGGCGCGACAGTCTTTCCTGATGAGCTCCTTGGGATTCCACTAGACAAGGAGATTGATTTTGGAATCAATGTGATGCCACGCACACAACCTATATCTATTCCGCCCTACAGAATGGCACCGGTAGAATTAAAGGAACTAAAGGAGCAGTTGAAGGACTTACTAGAAAAGGGTTTCATCCGGCCAAGTGTGTCGCCTTGGGATGCACCGGTTCTCTTTGTATGAAAGAAAGAAAGATGGGTCACTGAGAATGTGTATCGACTATGGGCAGCTCAACAAGGTCACAATCAAGAATAAGTACCCATTGCAAAGGATAAATAACTTGTTTGATCAATTGAAGGGTATTAAGTATTTCTCCAAGATTGATTTAAGATCCAAGTATCACCAATTGAAGATCATGGAGCATGATATTTCGAAACCAGCTTTCAGAACTCGGTATGGGCACTTTGAATTTCTCGTAATGTCTTTTGGGCTAACAAATTCCCCAGCAACTTTCATGGATCTTATGAACCAAGTTTTCAAGCTGTTCCTCGACTCTTTTGGGATAGTGTTCATTGATGATATTCTGGTATATTCGCGAAGTCGAGAGGACCATGCCGACCATCTTAAGGCAGTTCTGCAGACTCTGTATCAGCACCAGTTGTATGCGAAGTTTTCAAAATTTGAATTTTGGCTTAAATCTAGCACATTCTTGGGTCATGTTGTCTCTAGAGAAGGAATTAAGGTTGATCCTCAGAAGATTGCAGCTGTGAAGAATTGTCCTAGACCTACAACTCCAACAGCGATTAGTAGATTTTGGTGCTTAGCCAGGTATTATAGGAAATTTGTGGAGGGGTTCTCCACTCTTACCTCCCCATTGACTAAATTAACGCAGAAGAGGCGAAGTTCCAATGGTCAGATGCTTGTGAAAGGAGCTTCCAAGAGTTTAAATCAAGATTGACTACGTCACCGGTGTTGACCCTACCAGAGGGTACAAATGGGTTTGTGGTATATTGTGATACTTCAAGGATCGGACTTGGATGAGTATTGATACAACATGGCAAGGTGATAGCTTATGCCTCTAGGCAACTCAAGAATCATGAAAAGAACTATCTAACACATGACTTAGAGCTCGCAGGGGTGGTTTTTGCGTTGAAGAATTGGCGCCATTATTTGTATGGGATCCATGTGGATATATTCACGGACCATAAGAGTCTTCAATATATTTTCAAATAGAAGGAATTGAATCTGAGGTAGAGAAGATGGCTTGAGTTACTCAAGGATTACGACATCGATATTCTATACCATCCGGGGAAGGCTAATGTTGTGGTAGATGCTCTTAGCCGGAAATCTATGGCAGTTTGGCTCACTTGGAGGAATAGAAAAGGCCGTTGGCCGAGGAGGTTCATCGGTTAGCTAGTTTGGGAGTTCGTCTTGCAGACTCTAGTGAAGGAGGGGTGATTGCACAAAATAGGGCTGAATCATCGGTTGTGGTGGAGGTCAAGGAGAAGCAATACAATGATCCATTATTGGTACAATTGAAGGAGGGGATTCATAAATATAAGTCCACGACTTTTTCTCTTGGCATGGATGATGGTACACTAAGGTACCAAGGGCGACTATGTGTTCTAAATGTGGAAGGCCTTCGGGAAAGAATCATGACCGAGGCTCACACTTCTTGATATTCCGTGCACTTAGGCTCTACAAAGATGTATCATGATCTTAAGGAACTCTACACTGGTGGAATAATATGAAGCGGAATGTAGTGTACTTTGTGGCAAGATGTTCAAACTGTCAGCAAGTGAAGGCCGAACACCAATGGCCCTGTGGGATGGCACAGAACATAGAAATTCCGATGTGGAAATGGGAGATGATCAATATGGACTTTGTGGTAGGACTACCTCGCACTCCTCGCAAGTTTGACTCGATTTGGGTGATTGTGGATCGACTCACGAAATCAGCACATTTCTTACCTGTTAAGGCTACCGACATAGCGGAATAGTATGCTCAATTGTATATCATGAAAATAGTGTGGTAGCATGACACTCCAGTTTCCATCATTTCTGATCGGGGGGCATAGTTCAAAGCTAAATTTTGGAAGAACCTTCAGCAAATGTTGGGTACTTAGGTAAATCTTAGGACAACTTTCCATCCACAGACCGATGGACAAGTAGAGTGGACCGTTCAGACACTTGAAGATATGTTACGTGCTTGTGTTCTCTACTTTAAGGGTAGTTGAGATGATCATTTGCCACTCATAAAATTTTCCTACAACAACAGTTACCATGCTAGCATTCAGATGCCGTCGTTCGAGGCTCTATATGGTAGGAGATATAGATCCCCCATTGGGTGGTTCGAGATTGGGGAAGCAGAGTTGATAGGGACATACCTCGTGCATCAGGCTATGGAAAAGGTTAAGATCATTAAGGAGCGGTTGAAAACTGTTCAAAGTCATCAGAAGTCCTATTCGGATGTTCGTCGTAGGGATTTGGAGTTCAAAGAAAATTATTGAGTGTTCTTGAAGCTTCCCCCCCATGAAGGGTATAATGCGGTTTGGTAAGAAAGGGAAATTGAATCCGAGGTATGTCGGGCCGTGCAGAATCATTCGAAGGATTGGTCAGGTGGCTTATATACTTGAACTACCTCCAGAGATGTCTTTAGTGTACCCGATATTTCATGTATTCATGTTGAAGAAGGTGGTTGGAGATCCGTCACTCGTTGTTCCTGTTGATACTATTGAGGCTAATGAAGAATTGAATTATGAAGAAATTCTAGTTGCCATTCTTTATAGGCAAGTTCAAAAGTTTAGAAACAAAGAGATTGCCTCCGTGAAAGTGTTATGGCAAAACCAACAAGTCAAAGATACCACTTGGGAAGCCGAGGAAGAGATGAAGAAAAAGTACCTTAATTTATTTGAATAGCTACGTAATTGTGTCCGTGATGTTGAAAGCTAACTTTATACAACTTATGTTTCCCATGTACAACTTATGTTGAGGTTACTCCTTCTTGGTAATGTAATGTTTATGGCAGGTGTTGTTTCCATGTTGTTTTACATCGTTATGTTGTGGTTATGTTGTTAGGACTGGTTTTGGGATTCTCTGGTAGGTGGATAGGCCCAATTACAGGGGAGGCTCTGGCGAATATTTTGGAAATCTAGGGAGTTAGTCAAAAATTTGGAACTGCTGGTGTGTGAATTAGCAGTTGAGTCACATAGGTTCCTAATGGCGGATTTTGACCCTCCTTCGAGGACGAATGATCTTAAGTGGGGGAGAATGTAAGGCCCCGCAAAAATTTCACCTAGAACCTGGGGTTTTATGACGCCAAGATAGAGTTATGTGTTGATGATTGTCCATAGTACGGACGTTTTGGGTTGAACAATGCGTTGGGGAGTTGAAGAACATTTTTGGCAGAGCAGGGCATTTCTGCGGTCCACTATGATATCGCAGAATCACTCTACGGGCTGCAGATCCACCGCAGAGTGCAGCTGAGAAGTGGCCCATTTTTGGAGGTTGTTTTGCAGTCCATTATGCTGCCGCATAACCATTTCACGGCCCGCACAATCCATCGCAGACACAACATGAAGATTTTCGGAGGGGAGTCCTGCGGTGCATTGTGCGACGGCAGAACTGGTCTGCGGACCGCAGACCTGCTGCAGACTTAACCCGAACAACCTAGTTCTTACCATCACTTCTGCGGCCGCAGAGCTGTGTTCGGAGCGTCTATTTTTTGGTTTTTATAACCCGACCCTATTTTGATATATAGATGTAAAGGGTCATTTTTGAAGCAAAAATCTGATATTTGAGAGTGAGGAAGTTCCATAGAGTGAAAGGTAAAGCTCCTAAGCTAATTGTTCACCAGTTCTTGATCAAAAGTTCTTCATCCAAGATATAAGGTTCCACATCCTAGTTTCAATTTCGAATTTGGGGTAGAAGATGGTTAATGGAGAGTGTGATTCTTGGGTGTGAGAGTGTATATATGCATTCATGTACATCCATGGGTTGTGGGAAGGTAGTGGAGCTCAAATGGGTAGAACTTGGGTTGTGGGGTGAAGGAAATCCACCATAGGAGAAGCTAGAAATCATAATGTCCACCTAGTGTTTGATAAAATGCTCAAATGAGCTGGAACCATGAACTCCTTCCTAATTTTTATTCAATTTTGTTATATTTCTAAATAGATCGAAGTGGCTAATATTTCTGAACATTGTATTAATATAAGGAAGCTCAAGGCGAGGTATGTTGGCTAAACTTCTCTCTTAGAATTAAATCCCACGAAGTTCGTGTAAGTTCCGAGTTGTTAATTTTTAAACTTGCTATTCCGAATAAGCTTGGTGTCAAAAGGTATATATATATATATATATATATATATGCTCAAAATGTTTTCTGAATATTCTTATAATATTATGTTGTTCTTCGGGAGCGTATTCAAAGCATTAGTCATGTATTAAACTGTTGTGACTTCAAGTCAAGTTCAAATGGAAGCTGTTATGCGAAATTGTGTAAGAAATCTCCGTGTGCCTAATACCCTAATTTTCTCACATGTATACTTAAAGTCTTAATTTTAAAAGTCTCGTTGTTGATTATCCATGATGAAATTTGAAAGTGAAAGAAGAGAGCATGAAATATGATGTGCGGCCAACGTGCTAAGAATGATATTGCGCTATAGCCATTGGTGGCAATGAAATGATTGATATGTAAAAGATTATGAAATGAGTGGTAAATCGTTTAATAATAAATGCTTTGGGAGTATCATTCAGTCACCGATGAAGGGTAGGTCAAAATAACCTAACCCCGAAACCACACTTGCCGGTGTAGGAGTGATTGAGGGGTAAATCCCCGTGTTAATTTGATAAGGTTGTTTCCCCTTATATGGGATGCGATTGATGTGTTGACATCTTTCCCCTTAAATGGGATGAGATTATTGATAGCGAGATTTGATGTGATGTCGACTCACATGGCATTGTGGCAAGACTACTTAGCCGATCGAGATGAGATAGGACAACATATCGTGCACATGGTGGTATTGTGAGTGGATGTCTCGGGGTGAGACGACTTAGCCGATCGTGCTAAGATCGGACTCGGTGCTAAAAACACAGTGGTGTATCAGTGCTAAAGATCTCCCAACTTAAAAAGATTGGAACTTACTTGAAATTTACCTTTCCCCTAACTTGACACCTTAATACTGTTTTAGTCTCTTATTCATTTAATGTTTCCTTCTCCGTTTACTGTTACTCATTCTATTGAGAGGGTGTTTAGTTTTACATACCAGTACTATTACATACATACTAACACCCCATTTGCCGGGGGCGCTGCATCTTTAATGGATGCAGGTGGTATTGATCGGTGATAGCAGCATACCGTCTCCTTAGCTGACTTGGTGAACCCACTTTATTTCGGGGTCCTATATCCCTTGTCCCTTGCACATAGTATTTTGAGGTATGGCCGGGTCCTTGTTGCCGGCATTGTCGTAGTACTCTTTTATTTCTGTTAGAGGATCCGTAGACATGTGGTGGGTTGTATCTTATTTGGAAAGGTTGAACTAAAAATGTTTTAATCGTATCACCTGTTCCACTTCAACTTTGGTTGTATAGTGTACTGTTTTGGAGACATGTTAATGATGTAACCTATAGCAATGAACTGGTGTTGTTCACATGACCTCTTACTGTCTATTTAATTGAATGTATTCTTCTCTTTATTCATGTTTGAGTTGGGTAGATGACATTGTGCAGGCTTGCTCGATCGGGGTATCTCTGTTAAGCTCCGGTCGCACTCCCCAAGGTCGGGGCATGATAGGTTTAATAGAGATGGTCTGAGTGCCCGACACCAAATCAATACCAAAATTAATATCCCTATCGGGTGGCATGTCCGACAGGTCTGCATGAAATACATCTGAGAATTCCCTCACTACTGGGACTAACTCAATAGTATGAGTATACATACTAACATCTCCCATGAAGGACAAATATTCCAAACACCCCTTCTCAACCATTTGTTGAGCCTTCAAAAATGAAACTACTATACTGGGAGTGTGACCAAGCGAACCTATCCACTACAACCTAGACAACCTTATCATCGCCAACTTCATGGTCTTAGTGTGACAATCAAGAATAACATGGTATGGAGATAGCCAATCCCTACCCAACATCACATCAAAATCAACCATACTAAGCAATACAAGATTGGCTCTAGTCTCATAACCCCAAATTGTAACTACACAAGACCAATATATATGATCCATCACAATAAAATCACTATCGGTGTAGATATATAAACAAGAATATCAAAAGAATCACGAGGCATATTCAAATAACAACTGAGCCCCACCCCTAGCTGGCTGTCAGGGTGGTAACTACTAGTGCAAGAACCATAGGCTGTGTGCTCTGCTGCTCACTACCTAGAAGTATGGGGCAATATCTTTTGAGATGACTCAAGTCTCCATGCTCGAAGCAACCCCTCCTCTAGCGAGGCTGCTAACCTTGCGACTGACCCTGATAACCCATATAACTGCCGGTGGAATCCTGAGTAAATGAAGCACTGGAAGAAGTCTGTTCTAGTAGTGCACTGAATGATGAATATACTAGGTGAGCACACTATGGACTATGTCTAACCGATGAACCACGTGGAATCTAATGAGCTTCCTGAGCGGGCCTAAAAGGACGACCTTTGCTGTAACGTGACTGGACTTTAGACAAGGCACCACCAAACCCACCCAAACCATATGGCCTCTTGCCCTCCTGCTCCTCTATCTCAAGCCTGTGAACATGCTCCGAGTGTCCAGCAATCTCGAAAATATTGTCAAATCTAGCATCCGTCTCGGACTCTCGAGCCAAACCGTATCGAAGACCATATTTAAGGCCATCAATGAACCTCCTAATCCTCTTCCTCTCTATAAGGACAAAAATTACTGCATGACATTCCAACTCTGTGAATCTTATATCATATGGGTCACAATCATGCCCTTTTGGCGCAGATGCTCAACACTCCATGCACAACTTCTATTTGTGAGTCCGGGGAACAAAATTCTCTAGGAAGTGAAATGAAAACCGATGCCATGTACGTGGTACTGCGCCAACTGGTCTTCCTGACTCATAGTTCTGCCACCATATGTAGGCTTGCCCTATCAGCTGAAAAGTAATGAAGTCGACTCCATTGGAGTCCACAAGCCCGCGGTGCAAGGAATCTGATAACACTAATCCAAAAAAATCGGGGCATCCTCTGAGTCTCCCCCACTGAACTAGGGAGGACGAATCCTCTAAAATTTCTCCAACCTCTCCTACTCCTCATCAGTCAAAGATGGTCCAACCTTGGTCCGAGAAGCAACAATTGGCTGAACTGGCAAAATCCCTGATGTATGATAACCTTAAGCTAGTTGCTCCAGTGTAGGGGCAACGTGAGTTTGGCTCCTCCCCCAACCTGAGATGTAGCTGGTATGACTGGTATCATGCCCGCCTAAGTTAATCTCGTGTATACACT
Source organism: Nicotiana otophora (assembly GCA_000715115.1). Classification (NCBI taxonomy): domain Eukaryota; kingdom Viridiplantae; phylum Streptophyta; class Magnoliopsida; order Solanales; family Solanaceae; genus Nicotiana; species Nicotiana otophora. The sequence goes on along the minus strand of AWOL01S0016556.1, from coordinate 43,335 downwards.
CAAGATTTGGGTCAAACTCTCTTGATGACCAGGCAGAGCAACAGGTACTGCTAGTGTCTAAGTTGGTCCCAGTGGCTCAACAATATTCGGAACCTGCTCCTCTACTAGAGTAACTGGTGTTTCCACTAGTGCTGCTCTAGCTGTTGCGCATGCCCCTCCTTAGCCTCTATCTCAGCCCTAGCCTCTCACGGCCTTGCCTGGAGGCACTGGTGCCTGCCATCTGATCTGATAGAACGTGTCCTCTCAATCTGTGAGAGAATAGAAAAGTAAGAATTCAAACTTTGGAAATAACACATTCGCACGACAAGAATAAAAGAGAGTAAATTTTTTTCCTAACAATTTGGTAGCGTCTCGAAGATAAGTATATATGTCTCTGTATCAATTCGCAAGATTCTACAAAACTTGCTCATGACCCGTAGAACATATGAATCTAGGGCTCTGATACCAACCTGTCACAATCCAAAACTACAAATCGGTCGTAATGGCATCTAACTCACTTGCTAGGCAAGCCAAATATTACAAAAGAGGAACAAGATAACATAATTAATGGAAATTATATATATAAATCCAAGGGAAACTGACATAAATAACTGCATCAATATAAATCCCCCATAACTAGTAATACAAAGTCATGAGCTTCAAAATAGAAGAACAAGTCGGGAATACAAATGGAAATACTGTCTCAATGAAAACAACAACACCAAAATTGAAAGAGACGCCAAAGACTGTAGCTCTACCTCGTCTCTCGAAGATAATCTCAGCAACAAATCACAGTGACTCACGGTTCGGTCTAACACCTAGATTTGTACAATTAAGTGCAAAGTGTAGTAAGAGTACAACCTACCCCATGTACTCAGCAAGTATCATAACTACCTTCGGTGAGGTAATAGAGGCACGAATTATCAATAATACCCGCTAATAGACTACTCGGTTCATAAATGTCACAAGTACAAAACAATAATATAATCAAGTCATAGATAATGAATAGAATCATCTCGATACACATGAGATTAAGTGTGCCCAGCTTTGTATCAATTAACCATCCAATATATTGAGAAGATATGCACAAAAGTCTTGGATACATTCCTGATCTATCATATAGAGAAGATATGCAATAAAACATGTATACATCCAAGGAAATTACAAGTAGAGAAGATATGCAATGATAAAACATAACACTAGCTAGTTTTCCTCATACCACGTGTACACCATCAAGAGAGAAACATGAGAAGGTGACCCTAGGGGGATTGATCCTTATCCACACGCCGCACGAACAACTCACATGCCATATATATCAACCGCATGGAAAACTCACATGCTATCATATCTCAACCGTACGGACAACTCACATGCTATCATATCTCAACCGCACAGACAACTCACATGCTATCATATCTCATCCGCATGGACAATTCACGTGATAGATGCTATCATAACTCCACCGCACGGACAACTCACATGCTATCATATCTCGTATATGCACGAACAACACACGTGCTATCATAACTCAACCACACAAACAACTCACGTGCTACTAGTCCAGTCTATATCTAGAAAGCATGTATACAAGATTACATGTACATGAACAAGGGATACCAAACCGCATACTCATGGATAGGCATAAGTGGCATGCTAAGGTGTATGCATATGTGAAGTGTGATATCATAGCTCAAATTAGGCAATTACATCATGAAAGTAGCAATTATCATGTTCAATTAGGAGATTAACCAATATCTAACCTCAAACATGATTCAAATAGCTCACAAAGGGGTACAAATATAAGAAACATAATAGCATGAAGCTTAACAATCAATTCAAGGCATATCATTGCCTAAGCACTACCCCGAGCATTAATAAATTATCCCGGTATACGCACATGGGCTCAACCCCTATGCATGTAGCATGTAGCCATCACTAATAATTTGGGAAACTAGTGCCTTATCCAAGTTCAGGTAAGATACTTACCTCCAGAAAGTCAAATATATACTCTAGAAATCCTTTTCCGCGTGCATCAACCTCTGAACGACTTGAATCTAGTCAAAATAACTAAATAAGATCAATAAAAGCCATAGGAAACAACCCAAAATAATAAAGCAATGATATTGATACAAATATATAAAGTCAACCCTGGCCTAGTACTCCGAAATAAAACTCACAAATCCCGAACACCTATTCCAAATCATCCCCAAATCACCAATTTTCACTCTCCAAAAACTATGGCGAAACCCCCCAAATGGTTCCTTTAAATCACATAAACTAGGTGTAATAATCCATGGGAATCAATATCTAAACATCAAAATCAAGTAGAGTTTATTTACCCCTTCAATTGTAGTGAAAAACCCTTCAAATATCGCCCTAGCCTGCAACGACCCAGCCGGTCGTTTTGAGTAATTTAGCCCCATTCCCCCTATTTGATGCTTTAAATATGTGCCTTTGTGATTAAGAGACTTGCTGGGGCGGTTGGTTTGGTTTCGTGGATGTTTCAGAGTGAATTGAGATACTTAGTCCCAAGGTTGGAAGCTTATGTTGTAAGAGTTGACCGGAGTTTGACTTTTATGTAGACGACTTATGAATGGAATTTTGATGGTTGCAAGCTTCGTATGGTTATTTGGACTTAGGCATATGTCCGTATTTGGATTTGGAGATCCGTAGGTTGGCTTTATGCCTTTTGGGAAAATTTGGAATGTTGAAGTTTTGGAAGGTTGATACATTTGACCGAGAGCTGACTTTTTTGATATCGAGTTCGGATTTTTGTTTTAGAAATTAGAATAGGTCTGTTGTGTCATCTGAGACTTGCATGCAATATTTGAGACCATTTCGAAGTGTCTAGTCATGTTCGACGTAAGTTTTGAAATTTGGAAAGTTTATTGGTTTTTTAGGCTTGAATTGTGGTGCGATTCGTGGTTTTGATATTATTTTGTGTGATTGCAGGCCTCGAGTAGGTTCGTGTTGTGTTTTGGGATTGGGTTGTATGATTGTACGGGGTCCCGAGTGCCTCGGGTGTGTTTTAGTTGGGATTCAGACCATTTTTATCATGTTTGGGGCTGTTGATTATGAGGTTCTAGTTTTTTTCTTCGCAATCACGAAGTGGTTGTCGCGATCGCGGAAGTTATTGTGTTGGCAGGGGTGATTGTTCATCGCGTTCACGGAAGTGAGCTTGCGTTCGGGAAACTTTGAGAGGTGCAATTCATCGCGATCGCGAGGATTTAGTCGCGTTCGCGTAGAAGGGGAGTTCATCTAGGGCATCAGGCTATAAGTCTTCGTGATCATGGAAGGACGCCCACATTCGTGAAGAGTCAGGATGGGTGTCCATCGCACAGTCCATTTTGCAGGGCAGTGTTATTTGTGCTTCGCGATCGCGGAAGGTATGCTTGGGCAGACCATAAGTACTCTATTTTTCGAGGGTTTTAGTCATTTTAACATATTTTGAGTTGTGGAGCTCAGTGTAGGGCGATTTCTGGACAGCGTTTTATCACAATTGAAGAGGCAAGTGATCTTAGTCACTTTTGCTATTAGATATTGATTAACCAATGATTATTACACCTAATTTATGAGAAGTTAAGGTGGGATTTTGGGGGATTTTGGACTATATTTTCGGAGAGTGAGATTTGATGATTTGAGGGTCGATTTGTGGTTGGAATTGGATGAAACACATATATTTGGAATCGTATCGGAATGGGTGTCCGGAATTTATTAGTTTGGTTGGGTTATGAGGTGTGAGCCTGGGGTTGACCTTTTAGGTTGACTTTTTGATGTTGGTTAAAGATCTTAGTTTTATCAATTGGAAATTGTTCCTCTGACTTTTATTGATTATATTAGGTGATTCTAGCTAGATTCGAGTCGTCCGGAGGTTGATTTACGAAGGAAGGACTTGTTAGAGTGCTGATTTGACTTACCTGAAGTAAGTATCTTACCTAAACTTGGTTGAGGCACTAGTTTCCTGAGTTATTTGGGATAGGTACGTGCTATGGGTGGCGCATATGTATGGGGTTTGAGCCCATTATTCGTGAACCGGGGTAGTTATCCATATTGGGGGTAATGCTTAGGCTATGATATACCTTGAATTGATTGCTAAGCCTTATGCTGTGAGTTTTCTCATATTTGTATCCCCGTTGTAAGTTATTTGATCTGTATTTGATGTTACATAGAGGCTAATATCCTGATGGAACTTGATAATTGCTATTTCCGTGATGGAAATTCTGATTTGAGCTATGATAGTTCACTTTGCACATGCATACACTTTAGCATGTCATTTACACTAGTCCATGTGTATGAAACTTGATATTCATTGATCATGTACATGTATTCTTGTATTTCTTATTTTTGTGTGATATGACCTGGACTGGTATCCAGTGGCTACACCGGGCGGATTGTGATTATTGTCACGTTAGTTGTCCATGCGGTTGTTGTTATTGACACGTAAGTTGTCCGTGCGGATCCAGATATTGATTTATTAGAATGTGAGGTGTCCATGCAGCGTAAGAGTTGTCCATGCAGCGCGTGAGTTGTCCGTGCGTTTAATATTATTAGCACGTGAGGTTTTCGTGTAACACATGATTTGTCCGTGCAACGTGTGGATATGGATCCATCCCCCAGGGTCACCCTCTCATGTTCCTTCTTGATGTTGTACATGCGGTTTGGTACGGTTATGGAAAATATGAGGAATAGCTGGCTAGTGTTTGATTTGGTTATTGCATTTAATCTTTACTTGCAATTTCCTTGGTTAGTTACCTGATTTAATTGTATATCTCCTTTAGATGCTAGATTATTGTTGGGCAGAGTATATTTAGAGTTTATTAGGACCAAGGCGATTCTTGCTTAGATTTCAGACTTGCTCGTATTACTGGTTGTACTTGTTGAATTTATGAACTGTACAGGTTATAGCAAATATCATTTATAATTCTTGCTTATATTACCTCATCGAGGTTAGTTATGATACTTGCTGAGTAGATGGAGTTGGTTGTACACATACTATACTCTGCACTTAATTGTGCAGATCCTGGTGTCAGACCCAGTCACCAGTAGCAGAGTTGTGCTTGCTTAGCTATAAAAGAGACGAGATGGAGCTGCATCCCGATCTCAATTTTTGCGTCTCTTTCCGTTTGTACTGTTGTCTTTATTTTCGGACAGTATTGTTATTTAACTTTGCTTTCCATTTTAGAGCTCATGACTCCGTATTTATCAGTTATGGGGAATTTATCATGTATTAATGTTATTATTCTATGTTGAGACATTAGACTTCCACCATTTTTGTCCTTTCAATATTTATATTTTGCTTTTGTTATGATTGGATTTTCTAGCAAGTGAGGTTCTACAGTTCATGAGCAAGTTTAGTAGAGTCTTGCAGATTGGTACAAATATGTCTGTACTTATCATCGAGCGGCTACCAAACTTTTAGGTAAACTTCACTTTCTTGCATTCTTGTCGTGCAGATTTGTTATTTTCGAAGTTTGAACCTTTACTTTTCTATTCTCTCATAAATGGTGAGGACACGTGCAACCAGATCAGGAAGATAGGCAGCAGTACCACCAGTTAGCGTAGCAAGAAGCCGAGGTAGGGCTTGCGTTACAACGAGGGCATCACCGGTGGAACACCTGTCGCTCTAGTGGAAGAGCAGGTTCTCGATACTGTTGAGCCGGTGCGACCAACACAGAGACCGGCAATACCTATTGTGATATATTGTTTTTAGGCGTCTTTGGATCAAATCTTGAGTGTGTGTACGAGCCTGGCTCAGGTGGTTAATATACCAGTTGCATCAACTACCTCACAGGCTGGGGAAGGAGCCTAGACGCCTGCCGCCGATACTCCAAAGCAGCTAGCCAAGGTTTGTCCACCTATGTCCGATGAGGAGCATAAGAGTTTGGAGTGCTTCAGGAAGCTTAATCTTCCCGAGTTTAGTAGAGGAGAGTCATAAGATGCTTAGGATTGCCTAAACCGGTGTCATCGTATTCTTGGCACTGCAGGTATTGTGGATATTATTGGAGTTGCTTTCACTGCTTTTGTGCTGACAGGGGCAGTCTACAGATGGTTGCGGGATAATGAGTTAGGCTGGCCAGCTAGCGCAACACCACTTATGTGACATGATTTCTTAGTTCTCTACTTAGAGAAGTTTGCTCCACATACTCGTAGAGGGTAGTTGCGTAGGGAATTTGAGCAGCTACGCCGGGGGGATACGACTATGACTCAGTACGATATGAGATTTGTAGATTTGGCCTGACATGCAGTATGGTTTGTTCCCACCGATAGAGAGAGGATTAAGAGATTCATCGATGGCCTCAACTATGCTATGCGTTACATTTTGGCTCGATAAGCCGAGACGGATGCTAGGTTTGACCAGGCGGAGGAGATTGCTAGACGCTTGGAGCAGGTTTACAGGCTTGAGCGTGAGAAGTGTGAGGCCAAGAGGCCTTACGGTTCAGGTGGTTTTAGCATTGCCTCATCTGGAGGCCAGTCACACTGTAGTAGAGGTCGTCCGTATAGGCTCGCTCAGGCAGCTCGCTATGTTCCTCATGGTATTTCAATTAGCCATGTTTCATACAGTGCTCTCCTAACTCAGTCATTATTCAGCACGATGCTGGTGTAGAGTTCTTACCGTGCCCCAACTGCTCAGGTCTCCACAGGCAGTTATCCTGATTATTAGAGTCAGCAGCTTCCTCAAAGTAGGGGTTGCTTTAAGTGCAGGGACTTGAGTCATCTCAAGAGGGACTGCCCCAGACTTTTGAGCATGGTTCCATAGAAGAGCTTGCAGCCTATGATATCAGAATCAGCAGCTACACCACCCTTACAGCTAGCTAAGGGCGGGGCTCAGTCAGTTCGAGGTCGCCCTAGTGGGGAGGGGTCGGTCAGACGGTGCACAGGCCCATTGGCATGCATTTCCGGCCAGGCCAGAGGAAGTTGCTTCAGATGCCATGATGACATATATTGTTTCAGTGTGCCACAGGGATGCTTTAGTGTTATTTGGCCCTGATTCCACTTATTCATATGTGTGATCATACTTTGCTCGTTATTTTGAGATGCATCATGATTTTGTAGTTACGCCTGTTCATGTATCAATACCAATAGGTGGTTCTATTGTGGTGGACTGGGTATATTGGTTGTGTGTGGTAACTATTGGGGGTTTCGAGATGAGATTTAATCTTTTACTTCTTAGCATGGTTGATTTTGGCGTGATATTAGGTAGGGATTGGCCTCGTGCCGGGCACTCAGCCCATCTCTATTCCAACGTATCACATGGCACAAGTAGAGTTGAAGGAATTGAAGGAATAACTTTAGGAGTTATTTGATAAGGGTTTCATCAGGCACACTATGTCGCCTTGGGATGCACCGGTTATATTTGTGAAGAAGAAGGATGGTTCTATGCGAATGTACATTGATTACAGGTAGTTGAACAAAGTTACAGTCAAGAACAAGTACCCACTACCGTATATTGATGACTTATTTGATCAACTTCAGGGTGGTAGGGTGTTCTCGAATATTGATTTGAGTTAGCGGTATCATCAGTTGAAGATCCAGCCTTCAAATATTACGAAAATGACTTTTAGGACCCGCTATGGCCACTATGAGTTTCTGGTGATGTCTTTTGGGCTGACCAATACTCCAACAACCTTTATGCACTTGATGAACAATGTATTTCATCCCTATATTGATTCCTCTATCATAGTTCTCATTGATGATATATTGGTGTATTCACGTAGCTAGGAGAATCATGAGCAACATTTGAGGATAGTGATCCAGAATTTGAGGGAGAAGAAGCTATATGCTAAATTCTCCAAGTGTGAGTTTTGGCTTGATTCACTTGCGGATTTTGGAGTAGGTGGTGTACAGGGAGGGGACTAAGGCAGATCCGAAGAAGATTGAGGTAGTTCAGAGTTGGCCAGACCGTCTTCTACTATTTATGTCCAGAGTTTCCTTGGTTTGGATGGATATTATCGATCTTTTGTGGAGGGGTTTTCATCCATCACAGCTCCTTTGACTAGACTGACCCAGAAGGGTGACCCATTCAGGTGGTCCAATGAGTGTGAGCAGAGCTTCCAGAAGCTCAAGACTACCATGACTATAACTCTAGTTTTGGTTTTGCCTTCGGGATCTAATTCTTACACAGTCTATTATAATGCTTCATGAATTAGTATTCAATGTGTGCTGATGCAGGATGGTAGAGTTATTGCTTATGCTTCGCATCAATTGAAGCTCCACCAGAAGAGCTACCCTATACATGATTTGGAGTTGGCAACCATTATTCACGCACTGAAGATTTGGAGGCACTATCTTTATAGCATGTCTTGTGAGGTATTCATAGATCATAACAGTCTACAACCCTTATTCAAGCAAAAGGATTTGAACTTGAGGCAGCGAGGTGGTTAGAGCTACGAAAAGACTATGATATAACCATTCTTTATCATCCGGGGAAGGCCAATGTCGTGGTCGATGCTTTGAGTAGAAAGGATGAGAGCATGGGGAGTCTTGCTTGTATTCCAGTTTGAGAGAGACCGTTAGCATTGGATGTTCAGGCTTTGTCTAATAGGTTTGTGAGGTTGGATATTTCGGAGCCTAGCCGTGTTCTTTCTTGTGTGGTTTTACAGTCTTCTTTGCTTGAGTGCATCAAGGCGTGTCAGTATGTTGATCCCCACTTTCTTGTCTTGAAGGATACAGTGCATCACAATGATGCCAAGGAGGTTACTATTGGATATGATGGGGGTGTTGAGGATGCAGGGACGGATCTGTGTTCCAAATATTGATGGGTTGCGATAATTAATACTTGTGGAGGCCCACAGTTCGCGGTATTACATTCATTCGGGGGTCGCGAAGATGTATCATGATTTGAGGCAGCACTACTGGTGGAGAATGATGAAGAAAGATATTGTGGAGTATGTGGCTCGATGTATGAACTATCAGCAGATGAAGTACGAGCATCAGAGACCGGGTGGTTTGCTTTAGAGGTTTGACATTCTAGAGTGAAAGTGGGAGCATATCACCATGAATTTTGTAGTTGGACTTCCATGGACCTTGAGGAAATTCTATGCAGTGTGGGTCATTGTGGACAGACTGACCTAGTCTGCACACTTCATCCAGTTGTGACTACCTACTCTTTAGAGTAGTTGACTCGGATTTACATTTAGGAGATTGTTCGCTTTCATGGTATGCCGTGTCTATTATCTCAGATTGAGGCCTATTGTTCATATCACATTTTTGGATTGCAGTACAGTGAGAGTTGGGCACACATGTCGAGTTAAGTACAATACTTCATCCCAGACAGACGGGCAGTGGGAGCGCACTATTCAGATTTTGGAGGACATGCTATGTGACTGTGTTATTGATTTCAGAGTTTCATGGGATCCGTTTCTTCCATTACCAGTGTTCGCCTAATATAATAGCTATTTGTCGAGTATCCAGATGGTTCCTTATGAGGCCATATATGGGAGGCGATGTCGATCTCCTGTTGGTTGGTTTGAGCCTGGGAGGCAAGGTTATTGGGCACTGATTTGGTCTGTGATTCTTTGGAGAAGGTGAAGATTATTCAGGAGTGGCTCTGCACAGCACAATCCAGGAAGAAGAGTTATGCTAACAGGAAGGCGCGTGACGTTGCATATATGATGGGTGAGAAGGTTCTGCTCAGAGTTTCGCCCATGAAGGGTGTGATGAGGTTCGGGAGGAAAGGCAAGTTGATCCGTCAGTATATTGGCCATTTTGAGGTACTTGAGAGAGTGGGAGAGGTGGCCTACAAACTTGCCTTTCCACTTAGTCTATAGGGAGTTCACCCAGCATTTTATGTTTCGATACTCCGGAAGTATTATGGTGATTTGTCACATGTTTTGGACTTCAGCACGGTGCAGATAGAAGTGGATTTGACTTATGTGGCGAGTAGGTAACCATTTTGGATCGGCTGGTTCGAAAGTTGATGTCGGAGAATATAACATCAGTGAAGGTTCAGTGGAGAGGTCAGCCAGTCGAGGAAGCTACTTAGGAGACCGAGCGGGAGATACGGAGCAGATATCCTCACCTTTTTGAGACTCCAAGTATGATTCTGGACCCGTTCAAGGACGAACGTTTTGTTTAAGATGGGGAGAATGTAACGTCCCGACCGGTCATTTTGAGCATTTTAGCCCTGTTACCCCTTTTGGATTCTTTACATTTGTGAATTTATGATTATAAGACTTGCCGGGGCATTTGGTTGTATTTCGAGGAGGTTTCAGAGCGAATTAAGATACTTAGTCCCAAGGTTGGAAGCTTAAGTTGTAAGAGTAGATCGTACATTGAATTTTATGTAGACAACTCCGGAATGGAGTTTTGATGGCTACAATAGCTTTGTATAGTGATTTTGGACTTAGGCGTATGTACGGATTAAGATTTGCATGTCCATAGGTTGGTTTGATACTTTTTGGCAAAAGTTGGAAAGTTAAAGGTTGGGAAGGTTGATAGTTTGACTAAGAGTTGACTTTGTTGATACCGGGTTCGGATTTTTGTTTTGGGAGTTGGAATAGGTCTGTTGTGTCATTTGGGACTTGCATGCAAAATTTGTTGTCATTCCTAGGCGTTGAGGCATATTCGACGTGAGTTTTGAATTTGGAAAGTTCATTAGATTCTTTAGGCTTGAATTGGGGTGCGATTCGTGGCTTTGATGTTCTTTTGTGTGATTAGAGGCCTCGAGTAGGTTCATATTGTGTTTTGGGTTTGTTTGGTGTGATTGGACAGGGTCCTGAGGGCCTAGGGCGTGTTTCGAATGGGTTTCAGACCATTTCCATCATGTTTGGGACTGCTAATTCTAAGGATCTAGTTTCCTTCTTCGCGATCGCGGAAGGTATTGTGTTTGCAGGGGTGATTTTTCATCACATTCGTGGAAGTTAGCTTTCATTCACAAAGCTTTGAGAGGCAGAGGTCATCGCAATTGCGAGGATGTAGTCACGTTTGCGTAGAAGGGGAGTTCAGCTGGGGCGTCAGGCCGTAATCCTTCGCGATCACGGAAGGACGCCTGCGTTCGCTTAGAGCTAGAATGAGTGTGCGTCACGTTCGTGACCTGTGTCTTGCATTTGCATAGGCCGTTTTTTGGGACAGTGTTGATTGTTCTTCGCAATCGCAAAGTTGGTCCCACGGTCGCGAAGGGTACGCTTGGGAAGGCCATAAGTACTATTTTTTAAGAGGGTTTTAGTCATTTTAACATATTTTGAGTTGTGGAGCTCGGTCTAGGGTGATGTTTGGAGATCTTTTCACCACAATTAAAGAGGTAAGTGACCGTTACTCATTTTTATTGTAGATATTGATTACACATTGATTATTACACCTAATATATAAGAATGTAAGGAGGGATTTGGGGTTTTTTGGACTATGTTATTGGAGAGTGAGATTTGATGATATGGGGGTCGATTTGTGGTTGTAATTGAATGAAACACATATATTTGGATTCGTATCGAAATGGGTGTTTGAAATTTGTGCGTTTGGTCAGGTTCCGAGGTGCAAGCTCGGGGTTGACTTTTTGGGTTGACTTTTTTATTTTGGTTAAAGATCATAGCTTTATCAATTGGAATTAGTTCCTATGGCTTTTATTGATTATATTAAGTTATTTTGGCTAGATTCGAGTCGTCCGGAGGCAGATTCATGCGGGAAAGCCTTGTTAGAGTACTGATTTGGCTTGCTTGAGGTAAGTATCTTCCCTAAACTTGGTTGAGGTACTAGTTGCATGGGTTATTTATGATAGCTACGTGCTATGGGTGGCACATGTGTGTGGTGTTTGAGTTCATGTGCATGAACCGGGGTATTTATCCATGCTCGGGGCAGTGCTTAGGCTATGATATACCTTGAATTGATTGCTAAGCCTTATGCTGTGATGTTTCTAATATTTGTAACCCCATTGTGAGCTATTTGATGTATATTTGAGGTTACATATAGGTTAATCTCGTGATTGAACTTGATAATTGCTATTTCCGTGATGGAATTTCCAATTTGAGCTATGGTAGCACATATTGCATATTCATACACCTTAGCATATCATTTATACTTGTCCAGGAGTATGAAACTTGATATTTATTTATCATGTACATGTATTCCTATATATCTTCTTTGTGTGTGATATGATATGAGATGTGTCACGCCCCAAACCTGGGGAGGTGTGGCTGGCACCCGGTGCCATATTTGGCCCAAGCGTATCACTCTGTAACTGTGAACTTTGGAGGGGTAACCCTCAACTTAGGCCGGTGAGGCCATATTCTATACCATCTAATAATATCGTCTCTCTTATCTAAGGGGTAAGGATACCCAAAAGATCATATACATGATTCGTCTACAAGCCTCTAGCGATAGCTGAACTACATCATGGTTGGGACAGAGCCTCGACTTACCCATCATACCTGTATATATAAAATGGACTCCGAGGTCTAGACCTGGTAACTCTGAGGAAATGGTGCTTACCAACCGAGCTGATGTTTGACTTTGTCTACTGGGAAGGTCTATCCAGCTGTCTATTAGGACATGCAGGCATGAAATACAGCGACCCCAGTAAAAGGGAAATCAATACGAAATAATGTACCAAGTATGTAAGGCAACAGAATAACTGAAAGCTGAAACTGAACTGATAATATAATAACTGAAAGTAACTGGGAGTCAAAGATGATCTGAAGATATGCTTACCTGCTGATACTGACTCAACTCTCTCAATATAGTAACTAAAATAGTTGTCCGGTCCTATAAGGATCGGTACGTATAATTGCTCTGTCGTAGTAGGCTAGCTCATAGGCGCTCGGCCATACTAGGCTCTGGATCTCAGCCATTTTGAGCTCACTCATAGGCGCTCAGCCACAGTAGGCTCGGTATATAACTTACCATCTGATCAGAGGTTTCCCAATAGGGGTCTGCCCACCGATTATAGCTCGGTTATGTTGAAAATACTGTAATACTGTATATATATAGACCCTCTAGTCTCTTGACTGAAAGAAGATAATACTTAACTGAATTGAACGTCCCAATAAGGGAGAATATTGTAACTTATGAGACTAGGATATTGTTAATAAATTCAGGAATACGAACTTCTCTTTATTTCCCTCTATCAAACATATGTAGTTACGAGATTATGCCAAAATCAAGGAAAGGTTTAGCCTTAAGATACCTTATAACAATCTTTCCAATAACCATGTTAAACTCGTCTTGTTGCACCTTAATCTACAACAAAATTAACAATACTATCATCAAGTTATGGAAGGTACGACTATCGCACAACGAACGCCAGTCTTATTTTATAATAAAACGGGCAGCATCTCCCCTATAATCTTTACTTCCTCCCAATTCGACATAACACCAACAAAAATAAGAACACAACAATAATAACATATATACATTATTTTACAACTTTATATACATCATAAAATACAACACAACAGCCCAACACACCCCAATCTCTTCATACACAAAACGATCGCCGTAGTAGTGTCAAACAACTCGAAAATATTACGCCGAATGACCAGCCCACCAACCTGCATTTATGTGGTGTTTCTCCACACCCTTTATCCTCCAAAACACCGTAAAACAGTATCAAAACACACAATCCAACAGCAACACAAACCAGTCCACTACAAGTTGAATAACTTGAACTCACGGCTTCCGATCACCGTCCCGTGAATTCTTACAATTATAGAATGACTTTCCATACATTTCCAGCCGAAAAACTGGATAAAAGAGAGCAGTATAATTACCTTACTTGTTTAATATCTCATCTCCTATGTTGGTTCTTCAAACCTTAGGTTTTCCTCCACCTAGAACTTGAAAAGAAGATAAAATCAATTAGGGTTTGTGTTCGATTTTTTGGGAGGATTTTTGCAGGGGCTTATGTATGGTTTTTATGCCCTATTATCAGTGTGATATATAAAGTAAATAGGCCCTTAAAAGGTCTGTTTGTCCAACCCGAACTGGCCTCTTTTTGGACATATGTAGTTCTCTCATTTAAGCAAGTAGGTGACACACCTACTTGTCACATAGCAGTCTGCGCAGTATCGCAAAAATGCATATATCTCTCTACTCCAAAGTTGTATTGACAAATAATTTAATGTGTTAGAAACTAGACTCATATATATTCAATTTTATGGGTTGATCAACCCCTAACTCTAAGTATATTGGGAGAAAATTTCAGCTACAATTGACATAATGTTCAGTACATTTATGAATAAACTTGTTATGACCTTTGCCAGCTTTTGTTCCACAACTATCTTGACTTTAAAACATAACACACGACTAAAATAAATCATAAAATAAACTCCTTATAATGTTAATAAACCTAGTCTCACCCCAAAAGTACATGTTATAACATTCCTAACTTGTCGACTTTCGACGAAACTTATTTTCTTCAATTCGTTTAGATTCTAAGACTTCCAACCCTCTTGGTACTTGGCATTCATGATCTTAAATATTTGTAACCTCCACTGTAACATTATTAACTTACTTTATAAACTTTTCAATGATCTCATTTATGAGATTACATCAATCGAGTTATGATGTACTCTTACATACGAAAATATGGGGTGTAACATCATTCCCCCCTTTGGAACATTTGTCCTCGAATGTCGACTGATGCGCTTATCAGTCTCATAACCTATAGTTCTTACAAATACTTTACTATTTTCCTTTTCATCTAGGCAACTGTTCCGTAAATAAATCCAAAGACCAGGGGATTCCCCCCTTTAGGCCTCTCTCTCGTACCATGACTTGTGGTCGGAATTCTTCCAATCTCGTAACTATTGCTACCTTATGTCATGCATCTTGTACGACTCTGTCCTTATTTGTGCGCCTATGTGACTCTTCTCTCATTTGTCCTACAGCTTTTAGCCAATCTCTAGGCCTCACATTGTGAACATATATATAACTATGACAAGCTGTCCCTCTAGGCATCTATAGATGTACTGAAGTTCTTCCCTCGGTACTTATCGAACTTATGACTATTGCTATATCTTGTTTGATAGCCTCGGTTAGCTATGCTTATATATTTATTATATCTAGGTAGATTATACTATACCATAACACTTACTTTGGTTTATTATTATAACCAAGGTCTGCTACCCAACTCCAGGTTACTCTCTCACTCCTTATCCTATATGTATAAATCTAAGTCCGTTAATGCTTCCTCATTAATGTTCATCTTAAATATGACAGCCTAATCTCATCTCATACTTTGGAACTTTTATCCATCTATTTTTGATTCTCCTTAATGTTGATGTATAATCTACCACTGATAACTTGAAACCTCTTATTTAATATATTGTCACTAGGGCTCACGTCTCATCGGGGAACATCTGGAGTTATTTGCCTGATCCACTTAGGGACAATACTATTCTTCAATAAGCGTATTTCATAGCATCCAAATGTGATTCACCTTATGGGGGTATTTTAATCCCGCACAATCCGTAAAATCCCCTTTCTTTGAATTATTACCCAATCAATGGCCTAAACGTCATCCTCTTATCTATCACAATTACACCCTTATTCTAGCATTAGGACAACATTTCGCCTCTTCTAAATACCCCTAGTCTTAAAATTCTCTGAGTTCATTCAGGCTATATTGAGCTTTTTATAACATACGGAAATCATCAGCCCTCTTGTTTTGATGGGTTTAATCCCAAAGACTTACCTATTCTCGTCACCTTCTCACTCATCTTTTCTTATCTTTACTCGTTTCTACCTAAAACCTTGTTTCTCTACCATAATTTAGCTTGCGACCTACACATATCTATTTATACTACTTGCAACCTTCCTTTAACTTGCTAGCACCATAGATTTCATTATGTTCTTCTGGAACCACAAGCGAGACACCACGCCATCTCTAACTATTATTTACTCTCTTAAGTAGACCTCTCGGTACATGGAAACCATAGGATGGAAGATATTCTACTGACGACACCGCTATCATTTCTGGATACTGAATCATATCGCTTCTAGCCTCTACCTGAAGTATGGACTATTCACAACCTTCTGCACTTGAGTATCTCGTACCTTCTTCACCTTTACCTTATTTACCATTAAATCTCTCATCATGTCTCTGTCTCTTTCATAACATCCCTTCAACATAGGTGGAATTCACATCCACACCTGGAAGCTCTACTATAATACTTGCACCTCTAGTGCATACACAATCACTACGGGAGCTTCATACTGACTTCTTATGAGGCTGGTACTCTTTTAACTGCTTTATTGTAGAGCCATTATAGAATCTGGTCTCTGTACTCTATCTCTTATACCTCTGATATTAAGACTGATTCTGTAATGTTCTAAATCACGATTTCTATAATCATTGGGGGTCTAATAATCAGACTCCTGATTCACTTAGCTGATGTAACTCTTTAGTTTCCTCTTCTATCTCAGCTTTTAAGTAGGCTTACACTATTTTCTGATCTGCGGCTCAGGATATTAGCTATTACTTTAGCCCTTCGTGGAACATCCATGATATAACCTTCTAACAAATCAAGATTTTGTCTGTGACGTGGACTCAATTCTTTCTTTCAACTTATAATGCAGTCTCCTATAACTGTATAAATGCCAACATATATGCTGCATGGATAACACTCTGAAATCTTAAGTTCGTTCATAACGTAACTAACTCTAGGCCATATATCAAATAATTCCTTTCGTGCCTTCTTAGCTTTCGTTAAAAGTAAGAAATTACTTTTCTTGATCGTTCTGCCACTTGTTACATGAATACTTGGCTTATCTTAGTGCCCACATATATTGAAATTTTATGCAACTTATATGATCTCGAATATTATTTTGGATTTTACTTCCTGTTCCTTAGTCACGATATGTGCCACTTTCTTATGGAGTGCATACAATATTGTAGTGAGACTGTTGATACACAATCATTTCTTCTTTAGGTCACTATGCTTATGTTGAAGCCTATTTCCTTATTTCCTCAGCTAGTCATTTGATGTACTTAAGAAGACTCTCTGACTCTTGTAAAGCTACGAGCTTATTACATCATATACCCAATGGAATTGTTTATGTTCTTACTCACCTATAAATATCCTTAGTTACATACCTTCGTGCCCTTGTTCTCATAGGGTTACATCTGAATTCAAATTTTTATTGTCTCCCTAGTGGTAGTCTCTTTTATTTCTGTAACACTTATACGACACCTTTAACTACCCAACTCCTATCTGAATATTTCTTAAGGATTACAATGTCGTATCTGCGAGACTGAAATTCCTATGCTAGGTTTCACTACGTTTATCTTGCATGATCTACTGATTTATCTGAGACCTCTTGTTTAGCCATAACTAGGCTCTTCCTCAATCAACTATTAACTACTCGTTGGTCCATTCTCACATCTATATCCCGTGTAATATCTCCTAAATTATGTCCTTTGCCTTAACTTTCCACTCACACTAACTCGTTATGTATCACACTTTTTTTATCAATAACATCCTGGTCGGGAACCCTTACTGCCTCTCCCCGACGTCGTGCTTGCATAATGTTTTGGGGTGCTAACATATCTGTAGGATTTGAATAAGTGCAGTCTCCCCCCTTTCACATTTATGTTGCATTCTTCCTTTACCATTCCATAGTTACCTGAACCACTTAACTCCGACTTAATACCATATCACACAATATTCCCCCATTTAGGGGAGTACTAGCATTTAATGCTTTGAAGTATTACATGCAAATGTTTTACCTCTTCATCTTCGGCCTCTTTCTATATTTTGTTTCATGACCCTTACTGGCCTTGCAATAACCCTTCTTGTTCCAGGGATAACTAAATTTCTGGCATGCGAGGGTGACGCCTAGTGTAACTAGCACACTTAGTCCCTTAAGCTTAACTCCGCTCACATTGCTTGTTTTAGGGAAGAGTCTTCCTGAATGACCTTTCAAGGTAATTCTTCTGTCGTCAATTCTATTATTGTCGGAATGCGGTCTCTGCAATTCCCACGATGTCGACTATTATCAAATCCTCTAATCCCTAATTCATGTTCAGTATCATCTTGTTTACTAGGCCATGTTGATCGCTATTACTCTAGGGGCCAAACTTAGCCTTCTTGTAATCACGTTGTAGTCACCAACTCATTTCTCGAAGTGAGGGTATGACTTTATGAATTATACGTTGTAGTCACCAACTAATATTTTAATTTATCGTTTTCACCCATTTATCACATCTTACTCATAATGCTTCGTTTACTCTCTTCTTATTCTCGTGCTAACATTTTTGTCTCTCACTTTATTTTGAAAACTTCAACAAAACATTCTTTCCCTTTTTTTTTCTCCCCTTGCTCCATCCTCTAGCTCTTCGGGTCGCCTAACATCCTTACTTTACTAGGAACGGGAGCCATACTAAGGTAAATATTTATCTCTTCTTGGATTCCGATGCCTATCTTCTAAAATTTATAAACATTTTAGTATCCATATCTGACTGTACTATTCAGAGGCACCGCCTGGGTGTCTCAAAAGGAGAACTATTATCATGTTTACAATATCTTTCGGAAATGTCTTATAACGCTAACAATCCATCCACCATTTTGGGTTACTATAACCCCAGCTGCATCCTGATATCCCATCCTTCTCTTAAACTATATCTGTTAGCTCCCATGAGGCATAGCTGAGATAGGTATGGCGAATTGTACATACCACTGTTACTGTTGAAGGTAACGTAGAATGCTTATATTTCTCTGCCTAAATTGTAAATACTGATAATCTCCACTAATTGGATACCTTGTACCCTCCTTCACCTTGCTTCTGTTACTTGTTGAAACTTATACCTTTGTCTTCTGATACTCCCATGGTCTCCTATTCATGGGGGGTGTTTGATATTTCCATCTTAGGGTCTTAAATTGGAAATTTGCAAATTTGGTATGCACAATCTGGTAGGGCCTCAAATAGGGCCACGTCATCAATAACTCTCTCTCTATTAGTGCCCTTACCTATTGTTGTATTAGCCCTCTAGCTAGCTGTAATTTTTCTAATTACAAGCATCTCTATAATTAGCACACTCGGTGCCATATTTGGCCCGAATGTACCACTCTGTAACTGTGAACTTTGGAGGGGTAACCCTCAACTTATGCCAATGAGGCCATATTCTGAATCATCTGAAAAACTCGTCTCTCTCGTCTGAAGGGTAAACATACCCATGACTTACGCCATATACATCTGCTGATATACAAAATATACATGACTCGTCTATAAGCCTTTAGCGATAGCTGAACTGTATCATGGTCAGGACAGGGCCTCGACCTACCCATCAAAACGGTATACCAAGCAAGAAGATGTTTGACTTCGTCTACTGGGAAGGTCTATCCAGTTGTCTATCAGGACTTGCAGGCATGAAATGCAGCGTCCCCAACAAAAGGGATGTCAGTGCAAAATAATATATCGAGTATGTAAGGCAACCGATTAACTAAAAGTTGAAACTAAACTGATAATTGATGGTAGGCTACAATTGCGTGTTTTAGTTACTTAATTTACTCTAATTTACTACACTTTAATTGAGTTTGAGCCTTAATCGCTAGTTTTCTGTACTAATTTTATGTTTTATGCCTTGTATGAGTGATTCCAAGCTACGTAAATGTTATGGGATGAATTCACGCTATTTTGGAGCTTTGAAGTCTGAGTAAAAGCCCAAGGATTAAGTTGGGATCGAGTTCGGGGAACAACGGACACCAGTACATTCAAAGAGAGAAACGAAGAATCGAGCCGGACATCACCATCTGTACGAGCACGCATTGGGCACGCATGTGAGGTAGAATACTACGCAAAGTGAGCGGCCATATGAGCGAGCACACTCCCAGGTGCGCGGTCGCGCATGTCCTATTCCGGAAAGAGTCCTATTTCGCATAGGAGAAGGTGTGTTCGTTTAGGCCCGACCCTACTGTAAGGCCCCGTAAAATCTTTGCAAAATAATGTTAATAATGTTTCGTGGTGCCGAGTTGGTTTTACGTGTTGTGTATTATAGAAATTCTTTGTGGTGCCGAATTGGTTTTGGGTTGAACAATGCATCAGAAAGTAAAGGAAAATGTTTGGCAGAATTACGCGTTTCTGTAGTCCATTATTCGACCGCAAAATCACTCTGCGGACCACATAATGGTCGTAGAGTGAGGCAGTTTTTGGGTCAGTCTGGGAGCAATTATGCGGTCGACTATGCGACCGCATAGTAACCGTATACACTGACAGTTTTTTGGTTGTTTTGGTCAGCAATTATGCGACCGATATGCGGTCCGCATAATGGTTATGTGATCGCATGTGCGATCGCAGAACCTGTTCCGGAGCTTCATTTTTGGGATTTTAATCCCGACCCTATTCCGTTAAACCACACCCCACGGACCATTATGAACATATTTTCTGATATTTGTAGAGTGAGAGAGAGGTTCCTAGAGGGAGAAGTGATCTTCATCAAATTGTTCTTCAAGTCTCACTTAAATCTTGAAGATTATCAAGAGAGAAACCTAAGTCTTCTTCCCAAGAGGTAAGATTCTATCACCCAAACTCTTAATTTCAAAGTGTAACTAGATGGGCCATTAGTGAGGTAATTCATGGGTATAGGAGTGCTTACCTTGCATGCATGTATCCTTGTAGTATGTGGAAAGTTTGTGATCTACTAATGATAGAGAGTAGGTTGGGAAATGATGGAATCTCCCACAAAAGAGCCTTAAAATATTGATGCACACCTAGTGTTTGATAGTATGCTCAAATAAGCTAAAACCATGTTCATCTTCCTGATTTTGATTCAATTTTGTCATATTGCTAAAATAGATTGAAGTTGCTAATAGTCCGGAACATCTTAGAGATTTAAGGAGCTCAATTGAGGTATGTTGTCTAAACCCCCTTCTTCTTAGAATCGAACCTCACAGTGGTCATGTAATTGGAGTAAGCCCTTGATCATTATAGAATTGGCGATTTCTAATGTAATTGTGTTGAAGGATGTAAGTTCAATATTTATTCTAAATGCTTCATCATGTTATCTTGTCATTGAGGATGTTTTTAAAAATGTGGAATACGTGATGAAGATATTAAGACTTTATGTCAAGATGGAAATAAAGGTTGTTATGCCGACTCGATGAGCCCCATTTCAACGGACTCGGTGAGCCCCATATCATTTCGGGGTCATGTATTGTAGCTTTTGTTTATATTATGGTCACTTTTGAGGTATAGTCGGGGCCTTGTTTCCGGCACCATCTTCACTCTCTTTTGTATCTTTAGAGGCTCCGTAGACACTATGTGGGTTGTATAAGGGTGTTGGGAATGTTTAACAGTCATGTTGTGTTTGATCACTTGTTCCACTTGAACTTTAAGAAATGGGTATTTTGGGATTTAAAAGCGCAATGATTAATGAAATAATTTAGGAATGTATGAATGAGACTCCTACTGTATAATTAATGAAATCTCGTCTTGTCTTGATCATGGGTTAATCGGGTAAAAAGTATCTAACATGCTTGCTCGACCGGGTTCACTCGCCGGTTACGCTTCCCGAGGATGAGGCGTGACACCTACGTGGTATATATACATGGAAAAATGCTATTTCTGGTATTTTTGGACATACTTTAGACCTAAGGAGGCTAACGAGAAGTGGGAGAAGCAAGAGCACAAGTATTTCATCATTCAATCCTCACTCAAGACAAGAGTTTGGACAGTTGTATTTTTTCCTTTAACTTAACTTTATTTATGATGAATTACTCCATATCTATGGAGTAGTTCTCTTTAGGGATTGATGGATTTGGTGTGTTGAGAATTGTTTGTGGTTATTAACTCTAGTTTTTATGTATTGAATCATTTTGGGTATTTTAATTGTTGCATCTATTTTCACATGTTCATGTAGTAACAAAAGGCATAACTTGTGATGTTTTTGCATTATATTGTTGGTTAAATTCATTGATTCTTCTTAGTAATCGAAATAGGCTAGTTGAATTATTGTTTAGACCTAGTTAGGAGGATAATCAAAAGAGGTTCTCCTAAAGACCAATCCACTACGAAGTCTTGCATTTCTTCACTGAGCGTACCTTAGTTCTTATTGTGACGTTGAGACTTAATCGATACAGGAGTTTCTACTGAACGTTTGAACCAATAATAGAGTGAATTCCAGAGACTCACTTGAACCTTAAAAGTGAATCAACATAGAGGAATTGAACTCTTGATGCAACTCCAGGATATTTGGGATGGATTGACACCAGCCTCACATAGAACATTGAGTAATGCAACTTGAGGCCCGTTGATGAAAAAGACTCTAGAGGAGATAGTCACAATTTAGAAGAGTTATCCAAGGATGCAAATCAGTGGCCCTCTGAAATTGCTGAAAGAAGAAGATCAACTGGTGTTCACCAAGTCGATGCTAACACATCGGTGCAGGTACAACTTGATTCCATGGCCAAGGAAATAAGGAAGTTGACCTTAGCTTCAATACACAGTGAGCCCCATGCAGCATGCGACATATGTGGAAGAGGACACGCTACTCATGAGTGTCAAGCCACAATCAAGGAAGTTAACGCTGTTGGGAATTATAATATGAATTCAATGGGTCAGAAGAACCCCGATTTTTCACGGAGTTCATCTGGAGGTACTGCAAATGCATGGCAACAAAATAATCCCAGATTTCAAGGAGCTCCTGGTTTTGTGAATCGGCTGAGGCCGTTGTTCCAGCCTCAACATTCCACTCAGCCTGGGCTAGAAGATCTAATGAAGTCCTTTATTGTCAAGACATATGAGAGATTAGATGCTCATAGTTTAGCAATTAAAGAACTTGGCACTTGTTTGCAAAATCTGGAGAAGCAAGTGGGGAACTGTATTGTCTGAGAGAATCCTAGGTACTCTACCATCCGACACTAAAAGAAACCCCAAAGAAACGGTAAATGTTGTGAGCTTGAGAAGCGGGAAAGTATTGAAAGATCCCCCTCCAGTCCAAAAAGAGGTGGTACCTAAAAACGAAGTTGAGGAGCAGCTGAAAAATGAAGTTGATAAGGAGAAGAACGGTAAGAGAGGAGCTGAGAAAAAGAAGAAGGAGGAAACTTCAAGAAGGGAGGAATCTAATGAGAGCGAGCATATGCCTGCTCTACCTTTTCCCCAAAAGCTGTATAGAGAAAAGCTGGACAAGTAGTTTGAGAGATTTCCTGATATGCTGAGATAGGTTAATGTAAACTTTCCATTCATAGAAGTTCTCTCACAAATGCCAGGTTGTGCCAAATTCTTGGAGGAGATCCTTACAGAGAAAAGGAAGATCGAAAAGACATCGGTATTCAAGCTCACCGAGCATTGCAGCGCAATCTTGCAAAACAAACTCCCACAAAAGTGTGGAGCTTCAGGGAGTTTTACTATACCTTGCTCGTTAGGCAATCTTAATTTTGATAAGTCTTTATGTGATTCCGGTGCCTCAATTAATTTTATGCCTTTGTCTATTTATAGGAAGTTGGAGAATGAGATTGGAGAGATAAGGTCCGCACCAATATCTTTTGCAGCTGCTCGACCAAACAACTTTGATACCTGAGGGGATAGTTGAAGATGTCTTAGTTCGAGTAGATAAGTTTGTATTTCCTATAGATTTCATTTTGGTGGGGATGGAGGAGAACAAGGAGATACCCCTAATCTTAGTAAGACCATTCTTAGCAATGGGTAGAGAAATTTTAGATATACATGACAGAAAAAGCATGCTTAGAGTGGGACAGGAAACGGTGACCTTCGAGATGCATGTGGAGATAGGGGTGAGAAAGGAGAAGCCAGCTGCAAGTGTAGAGTGGAGAGTGAAAAGCTTGAAAGAGAAGGGTGCATCGAGTGAGAAAGACAAGTGTGGGGTGAGGGATATATTTGTATGTATGTTGTATGTATATTAATTTGGTTACTTTCTTTTGGTTAGTTGCAGTAGTTTGAAAAATAAAAATTTGGAAAACCATAAAAAATTTAAATTTTTTGATTTTTCCCGATGATGGATATAATTCGACATGTTTATTGAGGGATTAAAATAAAAAGAAAAAGAAAAACAATTTTTTTTTTAGGTAGTGTATTAATTTCCCCTTGATTTTTCTTTGTGCCGTAGTTCTTTTCCAAGGGTTTTGTTTGAACCGGTGTAGTTAGTATTTATTTTGTTAAGAGTAAGAAACCTTGTGCTATGAGTTGAATTGGAAGCAATATCTCTTAACTTTGTTATGCCTTGAGAATAGTGAATGCTTTAGTTATGACACATAGGCTCAGATTTTGACTCTTGCATAAGTACTTTAAATTGTATGACCTTAACCTTGCTTAACTACTTTGACTAGAGTGTCTTGATAATCCAATCTTGATTGAGTTATGTGCCATGTGTGTGTGAGAATTTGTGTTATTCTATGCATTGCATTTGATGTATAGAACTTGCCCTATGTGTTTGCAAAGCGAAATGGTAGTTTATTGAGTCTTGGAAGTGATATAGACATTTTTTTGTTGAACCAGATATATGCTTTTGCCCACTGAATTGTGATGTATCTTAGTTAAGCCCGTTAAACCTGTAATCCAGTTTCTTTGGCAACCACATTACAAGCCTTACCCATTTTATTTGAATTGACGATCTATTTGAATCCTGTACCTCTCATGAGCGCTTGAAATTGTTATGAACTTTGTAAAAAGTTGAAGTATGGGGTGGTTGGTTTGGCTTTTGAGTGGAACTAATGAAGTAAGGAGAAAGGTGCAATGTATTTAAAAAGAAAGAGCCACTTGTATTGAAAAAGAAAGAAAAAGTGTATGATTGTGAAAATATTCTTTGATAGTGGCAACTTTTGATATAATTGTGCTTAAAGAAGTTGGGAGTTAATGTATATTGATGTGAAGGTGGAGTTATGATTTGACATAAGTATGTGGTTTTGAAAGGTTAATTGTATGTATTAAAGTGCTTAAGGAGGTGTAGTAACTTTTATATCCATATGTATCGTACCCGTCCCGCAGCTTACATTACAACCAATTAATGTCCTACTTGATCCTTGAATGAATGAACTCAATTAATGGAGTAATACACTACGGGCAAGCCTATGGTTCATCTTTTGTGGCATATGAATGTTTTTCCGAGAGTGAGTGAATTGTTTCTACCTTGAGTTCCTAGTTGTTCTTAATGTCTATTGAGTGTGGAACTACTTTCCATTATTGTGTGAGGGAACTTGATTCATGAAGGAAAGGTAATGTCGTTGAACTCTATGTTAGGGTAAGTGAGCAGGTTATAAATAATGCATGGTACTTGTGAGTCAAATCTTGAGGTGAAGATGTTACACTATTGTGCTTAGTTTATTTTAAATATTCTTGGTATGATGAGTTTGGAGAGTTGTTTAAAAAGGCCGTGTCTTTGTAAAGTGTAGTTTGATTGCTCGAGGAAGAGCAATGGTTTATGTGTGGGATGTTGATGGTAGGCTATAATTGCGTGTTTTAGTTGCTTATCGCACTCTAATTTACTACACTTTAATTGAGTTTGAGCCTTAATCGTTAGTGTTTTGCACTAGTTATATGTTTTATGCCTTGTAGGAGTGATTCCGAGCTATTAAAATATTATGGGATGAATTCACGCTATTTTGGAGCTTTGATGTTGTCACGACCTAGAATTCCGACCTTCGGGACCCTGATGGCGCCTAACATTTCACTTGCTAGGCAAGCCAGTGTTAGAGGATTCTTTAAACCAATTTTAGTCAATTTCAATAACAGAATCAATTAAACTAAATAGAAGCTAAACCTGAAATGCGGAATAACATAAAGCCCATAATATCTGATACAATTCGGATCTGGAGTCACAACTCACGAGCTTCTAAGATTTTCTACAAACAGAGTCTGAAATAAATACAACTGTTCTGAATGAAAAGAAACAGTAAAATAAGGAAACTAGAAAGGGACTCTAAGGTGTGCGGACGCCAGCAGTTCTACCTTGAGTCTCTGATAAGCAAGTCCGGACTGCCGAGTCTCACGATCAGCTAGGGACGATACCAAAATTTGCACAAGAAGTGCATAGTGTAGTATGAGTACAACCGACCCCATGTACTCGTAAGTGTCGAGTCTAACCTCGACGAAGTAGTAACGAGGCTATGACAAGACACTCAGATAATAAACTTGTGCAAATAACAGTATATGTACAAGATAACAACAGATAAAAGATAATCATGTACTATTGGGAGGGGGACATGGTAAAGGGGATACAAGATACGAGAAATACATCGGAAATGATAACCACAATAGTCGATATGCCTTTAACCAATGAAAACAATTAAGCACAATAAAGAAAATTGCACGACATCACCCTTCATGCTATTACTCTCAGCCTCACAATGGAAGAATGATACTGCACGGCATCACCCTTCGTGCTTTTACTCTCAACCTCACAATGTAAATCAATAGATACAGCAAGACATCACCCTTCATGCATTAACTCTCATAACATGGCACGGCATCACCCCTCGTGCATTACCGCTCACAATATGGCACGACATCACCCTTCGTGCATTAACACTCACAATATGGCATGACATTACCCTTCATGCATTAACACTCACAATATGGCACGGCATCACCCTTCGTACATTACTCTCTCTTACCACATAACAATGAACAAGTAATAGCAAGGAGATAGAATCAACAAGAACAAGCCTTACTCCACAATGGTTCCACAATACCAATATCGACTTTGGAATCAATACTCAATTATCACAAAATCCCGTAAACACGGTAAGAGCGATCAATTTAGTAAGTAACTAGTCTAAGCATGGATAACAGGATCAAAGTAAGCAATAAACTACAAGGAACAAGTCCCACCTGCATGCTTCAACCCAACAACAATGCATAAGTACTCCTCACCTCACATATACGTTGTATCCAACATCTAAACATGTAGAAAATAGACAAACAATTCCTAATCCCTCAAGTCAAGGTTAACCACGACACTTACCTCGCTCCAAAAGTTCACTCAAAGCTCAATCATAGCTTTGCTCTCAAACAAGCCTCCGAACCAATAGAATCTAGCAAATTACCAACCAAACGATTCAAATTAAGCCTTAGGAACTACCCACGATTGCGAGCGATTCAATTTAGGCCATTATTGAAAAAGTCGACAAAAGTCAACCCCCGGGCCCACTTAGTCCAATCCCGAAATTCGGACCAAAACCTGATTACCTATTCACCCCCGAGCCCGGTTATGTAATTTGTTTTGGAATACGACCTCAATTTGAGGTCTAAATCCCTATTTTATAAAAATCCCTAATTCTACCCAAACCCCATATTTCCACCATGTAAACACTAGATTTTAGGTTGAAATCTTAGGAAATGTAGTGAAAGATTGAAAGAAACTAGTTTAGAATCACTTACTAATGATTTGGGGAAGAAAGGTTGTTTGCAAAATTGCCTCTAGGGTCTCTTGTTTTGAAAATTTGAGAGAATGAACCAAAATCCCGTCTATGTCCCATTTTGACCAGTTGCAAATGTCGTGTTTATGATTTGCGAATCCCGCAAATGCGAAGTAACCATCGCAGATACGAAGTCCTTCCCATCTCTGCTTTCATCGCAAATGCGATTGCTTGTTCGAAATTGCGAACATTGATCTTCCGTATTTGCGACCAAATTGATCGCAAATGCGACCAAGCCTGCCCCAGCCCCACTTTGCAAATGCAAAGTATTGTTTGCAAATGCGAACTCTGACCTCCCCGCAATTGCGACCTCTTGATCGCAAATGCGAACTTATGATGACCCTGGTACTCTTCGCAAATGCGAGCCTGGCAGGATTAGGGATGTTCGCAAACGCGAACACTGATCTCGTAATTGCGAGATTAGAGACCAGTACGAGAAATTGCAGAACACCAGCTGAGTTCTAAGTCTAAACCACTCTATAGCCTATCCGAAACTCACCCAAGCCCTCGGGGCTCTAAACCAATTTTGCACACAAGTCTAAAAACATCATACGAACTTTCTCGTGTGATCAAATCGCCAAACAAAAACCTAGAACTACGAATTTAGCATCAAATCAAAGGAAAATTTCAAGAAAACTCATGAACTTCTAATTTCACAACTGGACGTCTGAATCATGTCAAACCAACTCCGTTTCTCACCAAATTTGACAGACAAGTCATAAATATAGTATTGGACTTATACCGGGTTACGGAAACAAAATACAGACCCGATATCAATAAAGTCAAACATTGGTCAGACTTTCAAAGTTATTATGCTTTCAAACTTTCAAATTTCAACAAAGTCCGATAACTCCGGCTAGGGTCTTCCGAATTCGATTCCGGGCATACGCCCAAGTCCCAAATCATGATACGGACCCACCGGGACCGTCAAAACATGAATCCAGGTCTATTTGCTCAAACTGTTGACCGAAGTCAACTCAAGTGGATTTTAAGGCAAAAATTTCATATTTTCTCAGTTTGTAACATAAAAGCTTTCAAGAAAAACACCCGGACTGCGCATGCAAATCGAGGAAGGATAAAATGAAGTATTTAAGGCTTCTAAGCAAAAAATTAGGTTCTAAAACATAAGATGACCTATCGGGTCATCACAGAAGTCTGAGTAAAAGCCCAAGCATTCAGTTGGGATCGAGTTCGGGGATCAACGCACACTAGTGCATTCGAAGAGAGAAATGAAGAATCGAGCCGGACGTCACCCAGGTGTGCGAGCGTGCACTAGGCACACATGTGAGGCAGAATACTATGCAAAGTGCGTGGCCATATGCGAGAGCACACTCCTAGGTATGCGGCCGTGCACGTCCTATTCCGGAAAGAGTCCTATTTCACGTAGGAGAAGGTGTGTTTGTTTGGACCCGACCCTACTTGGTATATATACATGGAAAAATGATTGTTTTTGAACTTTTGGACATATGTTTGACCTAAGGAGGCTAAGGAGAAGTGGAAAAAGCAAGAGCACAAGGATTTCATCATTCAATCCTCACTCAAGACAAGAGTTTGGATCGTTGTATGTTTTTCTTTAACTTAACTTTATTTGTGATGAATTAATCTATATATATGGAGTAGTTCTCTTTAAGGATTGATGTATTTGGTGTATTGAGAATTGTTTGTGGATATTAACTCTAGTTTTTATGTATTGAATTGCTTTGTGTTTTCTAATTGTTGCATCTATTTTCACATGTTCATGTAATCGAAAGAGGCATAACTTGTGATGTTTTTGCATTATCTTGTTGGTTAATTCATTGATTCTTAATAGTAATCGAACGAGGCTAGTTGAATTATTGTTTAGACCTAGTTAGGAGGATAATCGAAAGAGGTTCTCCTAAAGATCAATCCACTACGAATTCTTGCATCTCTTCACCGAGCTTAACTTAGTTCTTATTGTGGTGTTGAGACTTAATCGAGAGAGGAGTTTCTACTGAAAGTTTGAACCAATAATAGAGTGAATTTGAGAGACTTATTTGAACCTTAGAAGTGAATTGACTAGAGTTAAATCCCAGATAATTATCTTGCAACTATCCAATCAACCCTTTATTTTCTCCCATTGATAGCTTTCCTTACTCATTACTGCGTTGATTGCCATTATTCAATAGTTTAGACTTTTAGTAAATTTTAGTTTTAATTACACAAATCTAATTTGTCGATCATCATGGATAGCAATTAAAGTAGAGGCTATGAAAACACAGTTTAAATCCAATCCTTGTGGATACGATATTATATACTATATTCGACTAGCGAGCATATTTAAGTGTGTGTTTTGTGATCGTCAATAATATAACAACTCTTTCAATATAGTAAGTAAAATAGTTGTCCGACCCTATAAGGCTCGGTATGTATAACTGCCCTACCATAGTAGTCTCGCTCATAGGCACTCGGCCATACTAGGGTTTGTATCTCGGCCATTATGGGATCGCTCATAGGCGCTCGGGCACAATAAGCTCGATATATAACTTACCATCTGATCAGAGGTTGCCCAGTAGGGGCCTGTCCATCGATTATAGCTCGGTGGTGGTGAAATACTGTAATAATATATATATATATAGACCCTCTACTCTCTTGACTGAAAGAAGACAATACTTAACTGAATAAAAAGTCCCAATAAGGGAGAATAGTCTAACTTATGAGACTAAAATAATGTTAATAAATTCAGAAATACGAACTTCTCTTTATGTCTCCTTATTAAACACATGTAGTTACAAGATCATGCAAAAATGAAGGAAAAGTTTAGCCTTAACATATATTATCACAATCTGTCCAATAACCACGTTAAAGTCATCTCGTTGTACCTTAATCTATAACAACGATAACAATACTGACAAGCTTATTTTAGAATAAACGGGCAGCATTTCCCCTATAATCTTTACTTCCTCCCAATTTGACATAACCCAAACAACAACAAGAACACAAAAATAACAACATATATACATTATTCTACTACCTTATATACATCACAAAATACAACAAAACAGCCCAACACACCCCAATCGCTTCATACACAAAACGACCACCGTAGTAGTGTCAAACAACCCGAAAATGTTATGACGAACGATTGGCCCATCACCCAGCATTTATGTGGTTTTTCTCCACACCCTTTCTCCTCCAAAACTCCCTAAAACAGTAGAAAAACAAGAAATCCAACAGCACCACAAAAGATCCCACAAAATGGTCCACTACAAGTTGAATAACTCGGACTCACAACTTCCGATCACCGTCCGGTGAGTTCTTACAATTATAGAATGACTTTCCACACATTTCCAGCAGAAAAAAATGGATGAAAGAGAGTAGTATACTTACCCTATTTGTTGAATATCTCATCTCCTACCTTGGTTCTTCAAACCCTAGGTTTTCCTCCAACTAGAACTTGAAAAGAAGAGAAAATCAATTAGGGTTTAATCCACAACTCGCTTGGCTTCAAAACATAATACAAGACTATCATACGACTAAAATAAATCATAAAATAACCTCATTATAATTCTATGAACCCTAGTGTCATGACAAAAGTACATGTTATAACATTCTCCCAACTTGTCGACTTTCGACGAAACTTATTTTCTTCAATTCGTTTAGCTTCTAAGCCTTCCAACCCTCTTGGTACTTGGCATTCATGATATTAAATATTTGTAACCTCCACGGTAACATAATTAACTTACTTTATAAACTTTTTAATGGTCTCATTTCTAAGCTTACATCAATCCAGTTACGACGTACTCCTACGTACAAAAACATGGGGTATAACAGACTGGTAACCTGCGACTACGCTAGATAGATGGTGAGTATTGGCACGTGTGTTGTCCGTGAAATTTATGTTATTGGCATGTGAGTTGTCCGTGAAGATCTAGATATTGATATTATTGGCACGTGAGTTATCCGTGCTGTTGATATTATTATTACGTGAGTTATTCGTGCAACACGTGAGTTGTCCGTGTTATGTATAAATATGGATCATTCCCCCTAGGGTCACCCTATCATGTCCCTTATTGATGGTGTTCACGCGATTATTGAGGAAAACTTATCAGTGGTTTGGTACACTTGTGGAAGTTCTGAGCAATAGTTGGCCAATGTTTGATTTGGTTATTGCATTTCATCTTTACTTGCAGTTTCCTTGGTTATTTACCTGATTTAGTTGCATATCTCCTTTATATGTCGGATTATTAACTGGGCAAAGTGTGTTTAGAGGTTATGTGCACCAGGGTAATTCTTGCTAATATTTTTGACTTGATCGTATTACTGTTCTGTAATTGTTGAATTTATGAACTGTACATGTTATAACGAGTATCATTTATAATTCTTGCTTTTATTACCTCACTAAGGTTAGTTATGATACTTGCTAAGTACATGGGGTCGGTTGTACTCAAACTACACTTTGTACGTAATTGCCAGTTTTGATTGCTGAGCTAGACGAGGTAGAGCTGCATGCCGATAGTAGTATTGGCGTCTCTTTCCATTTGTTCTATTGTCTTTATTTTCGGACAGTATTGTTATTTAACTTTGATTTATATTTTAGAGCTCATGACTCCGTATTTAATAGCTATGGAAAATTTCTCGTGTATTGACGTTATTACGCTATGTTGAGATGCTAGACTTGCACCACTTTTGTCCATTCAATATTTATATATCATTTTTGTTATGCTTGGCTTGCCAAGCAAGAGTTAGGCGCCATCACAGTCGGTTGGTAGTGTTGGGTCGTGACATAGCCGAACTACACAACTCCAAATAATGAGAAATCAACAAACCCTTTGAAATAAATATTCTGTCCAACAGTTCCGCATTTGCAGACAAAAAATATGCTTATGTGATACAGCATCTGCAAGAAATACATCACAGATGCGAAAGTCACTAATCTACCGACCATTCGCTTCTGTTGACTCCCCATCGCACCTGCACATCCGTTTCTATGGAAGATCCTTTGCTTCTGCACAGGCGCATGTACGCTCCTAGTGCCGCATCTGCAGACTCAACCTCCTCCAGCCCAACTTTGAATATGTGGCCCAAATATCTGCTTCTGCGGACGCGCACCTCTACCCAATCCATTGCAGGTGTGAAAGCACCAGAACAAGTGTGCCCAAAAACATGGAAATGATCCAACACTCATCTAAAACACACCCAACACTCCGTCCAATAAAGCCAACCAATCCCAAAACATAACACGAACCTACTCAAGGCCTCAAATCACACAAAAGAACATTAAAACCACGAATTGCACCTCAATTCAAGCCTAAGAACTAATCAACTTCCAACTTCCTAAAACTCATCATGAAACATGTCTAATCAACTCGGAATGAACTCAAATTTTGCGCACAAATTCCAAATAACATAACAAACCTATTCCAACTCTCAGAACCACAATACAGACTTGATACCATTAAAATCAACTCCTGGTCAAACCTATGAACCTTTAAAACATTCAAATTTTCAACTTTCGCCAAACATAATCGAATTAATCTAGGAACCGCCAAATTCAAATTCGGACATACACCTAAGTCCAGTGTCACCATACAAACCTATCAAAACCATCAAAGCACTATTCCAGGTTTGTCTACACAAAAGTCGAATTTTGGTCAACCTTCACAACTTAAGATAAATGTCTTGAAACCTTGTTGATAAAGTGTTATTGTAATGACCCGACCGGTCGTTTGAGCATTTTCATTCCGTTTGGTTGTTTGATATCGTTAGTAGCTTCATATGATGTATTATGACTTGCTTGTATGGTCAGTTTTGTTTTTCGAGCGGTTCGGAATTGATTTGGAAGAATGAGTCTCATTTTAGAAGCTTTAAATTGGAAGAGTTGACCAAGTTTGACTTTTGTATATTTGATCTTGAATCAAAGTTTTGATGGTTTTGTTAAGTCCGGATGGATATTTTAGACTTGGGCGCATGCCCTGATTCGTAATTAGATGTTACTATAAGGTGTCGGCTTTATTTGGCGGAAGTTGGCAATTTGAAGGTTTGGAAAGTTTATAGGTTTGACCGGGACTTGACTTTAATGTTATCAAGATTAGATTTCTATTCTGGTAGTTGGAATAGGTTTGTTATTTCATTTAGAACTTCTGTGCAAAAACATAGGTGATTCTGAGTCTTTTTGGAGGAGTTCGGCGAACGTTTGGAATTTAGAAACTTAAAATAGTTCATTAAGCTTGAATTAAGGTGAGATTCGTGGTTTTGATGTTATTTTGTGGGATTTTAGGCCTCGAGTAGGTCCGTGTAATTGTTTAGGACTTGTCTGTATGTTCGGACAGGGTGCCGAGGGCCTCGGGTGTGTTTTGAATTGATTTCGGACCATTTCGGAGTTTGCATGAGTTGTTAGTTTTCTGATGCTCCAGTTGAGCTTCGTAATTACAGGAGTAGAGACGCGATTACGTTGTGTGTTTTCTCATTTCGTTTTATTGTTGATCGCATTTGCGGATAAAGAAATTGGATTGGATAGATTTGATCTTCGTGTTTGTAGAGGTGGTTCGCAATCGCAGTTCAGCGAGAGAGCTAGGTGATTTGGTTATCATGTTCGCATGGGTAGCGACGCATTCGGGAAGGTCTCAAAGGTACTACCTCAATCGCGTAGAGTACACCTGGACAGTGCATATAAGATTCTATTTTCGGACGTTGCGAACATTATATCATATTTTGAGATTGGGAGCTCGGATTGAGCGATTTTCACCGCTTCGATTGGGGTAAGTGTTCTTGACTCGGTTTTGATTAATTTTTATGATTCTATCTTTGATTTTATCATTTGATTGGTTAATCTAAAAAAGAAATTGGGGGTTTTCGACTAGTCTTTTTCTAAGGTGAATATTGGATATTTGATATTTCAAAGGTTAATCCCCATCCTCAGGAAGCGCGACCGGCGCTCAACCGAGTGAACCCAGCCGAGCAAGCCTATTAGATACTTTCTACCCAATTAACCCATGATCAAGAGAAAACATGATTTCATTAATTATACCGCAGGAGTCTTATTCATATAATCCTAAATCATTTCATTAGTCATTGCGCTTTTAAGTCCCAAGATACACATTTCTTAAAGTTCAAGTGGAACAAGTGATCAAACACAAAATGACTTTTTTAACATTCCCAACACCTTTATACAACCCACATAGTGTCTACGGAGCCTCTAAGGATACAAAAGAGAGTAAAGATGGTGCCAACAACAAGGCCCCAACTATACCTCAAAAAGTGACCATAATATAAACAAAAGGTACAATACAGGACCCCGGAATGAAATGGGGCTCACCGAGTCCGCTGAGAAGAGGATGCAGCACTATCTGTGATTCGCATTGTCTGCTATATAACCACCTGCATCCATATAAAGATGCAGCGCCGCCGGCAAAAGGGACATTAGTACCGTCGAATAGCACTAGTATGTATAGCTAAACACCAACTCAATAGAATGAATAATAATACAAGAGGAACAATCAATAATTCAATAAGGGCTTCAAATAATAGTAAAACTACAAGTTAAGGATCATATAGATTTTCAAGACAATTTACGTATTACTAGGTTGGTTGACCTTTAGTACAGGTGTTCCACAATTCACAATACCTCCGTATTCTTATAGGGAATCCGATCTCGGCCCGATCGGCTAGGCCGTTTCATTGGTGACATTACCACAATTTTATTCACAATACCACCGTGTTCTTATACGGAGTACGATCTCGGCCCGATCGACTAGGCCATCTCGTTAGAGACATTACCACAATTTCATTCACAATACCACTGTGTTCTTACATGGAGTCCGATCTCGGCCTGATCGGCTAGTCCATCTCATTTGAGACATTACCCTTTTCAGTCAATCATCTCACATCGTACTTCTCTCATATACTTTCAATTCATTGACACTAGTGATTACGATGGCAAAGCCATTCTTGGCACTTGGTTGTATTTCATTGTTCCAGACCCCCTTTTCCACATTCAATTTCATTATCAAAATCAATAAGGCTCCCCATTCAAGACATTAAATTCACGTATGAGCAATTTTGGAATCTTAGGCACATAGAGGCTTTTCATACAATTTGGCATAACAACCTTTATTTCGATCTTGACATGAAGTCTTAACATTTCCAACACATATTCCACCTTTTTAAACACATCCTTAATGACAAAATAACATGATGAAGCATTTAGAATAAATATTGAACTTACATCCTTCAACACAAATACGTTAGAAATCGCCAATTCTATAATGAGGTGCTACACCCTCGCTTCCTTCCACTCCACACTTGCATCCCTCTGCTGCTGATGGCCGCCAGCAATCTTCTAGGCACATATCCTTTCCACCACATCCATCTACTCATCAATCTACCTACCATTCACCCTCCCAGCAGTATTCTTACCATTCTCCACTATAGGGCTATACCTCGCTTCCTCCACATGATCCTGCATATAGTTACATGGGTCCATCGAGTTAGAAGTCATAGGGCCATGTGGTGATACACCCATCATCTGCTCCATTTGCTTCATCACCAGCTGGATAGCATCCATCTAGATTTTAGCCAGACGGATCGCAGTAGTGGTATGGATCGCATCAGGCGTCTAGATCGCAGCAGGGGTGTGGATCGCAGCCATCTCCACAAAGTTCGTCTCCTAGTATTTCTAAACTTTGCCTTCGGGATAGTTGCACTGAGCCAGATGCCTCCCCTTCTGCGCATGTTTTAGATTCATCGGAGGAAGATGATCCAGAGGAAGTGCGGTATGATCATTATCATAGGATGATCATCAGGCATGAGGGCAATGGGTAAGATTTATTTATTACTTCTATGTTTTTGCTGAATTATAATAGCTAGTCTTGTTTATTTAATGTAATTACTATGTTGCAGGTTTATACCTAATCGTCGGACTACAAAGATAATCATTGAAGTTCTTGGCAGGTTGTATGATACACCCTATGCGACTTGGAGTGAATTTTCACCGGAGCTCGTGGAATAAATTTTCAACCAATTTAAGGTTTTAATACAATTCTTATCTATTTAAGAATGGACTTTATTTGAATACTAAGTAAGGAAGGATTCAAATATCAATGTAAATTAGAGAAACGACTTTCAAATCCATATTTGAGAACTATGTAAAGAAGGATTTACAATCAAGTATCAATTAGAATGTCCTTTATTTATTTTTTAAAAATTAGAAAGTCGTTATTGAATAGGTAGATCCTATTATCAATCCGTTAAAATTTTGTTAATCTATCTATATCTATCTATACTCTATCTATCTATACTATATTAAAAGCACGGAAGTCCTGAGAGAAATATTGTTCGCTTTTTTTACCCTTTAAAAATAGAGTTCATACTAGACAAAATAGTCATTTGCTTATCTTCCTAATATTTAGTACTGAAATCTTTCAAAATTTTAGTTATTAAATCTTTTCTTATTTGAATTATATAGGAAATTTCAATATTTAAGACTTTAAAATTTATAAAATCACTAAAAATTAGGAACGTTTAAATTAGATACGAATTGATTAATTTTCAAGTTAAGCACAACTTGTCACGACCCGAATTTCCCTCCGTAGGATGTCGTGACGATA
Organism: Nicotiana otophora; assembly: GCA_000715115.1. Taxonomy (NCBI): domain Eukaryota; kingdom Viridiplantae; phylum Streptophyta; class Magnoliopsida; order Solanales; family Solanaceae; genus Nicotiana; species Nicotiana otophora. The sequence continues at coordinate 6,494 of AWOL01S0016556.1, read as the reverse complement.
CCTAGTCTCTAAGACTAGGTAAGCCTAACAAACATCCGGAATAACTGAAATGATAATTTAAATATCAAAAACATCAACAACTATATGAAATAAAATCTGCAACTCAACATGTACATCTCCCAAAACCCGGTGAAAATATAAGTCACAAGCTCTAGATACAATACTGAACACTCCTATGCATCACTGTCTATAAAGATGTAAAGAAATAAGAAAAGAACAGGGGTAGAAGGGGACTCCAAGGCCTGTGGATGCCGGCAAATGTACCTTGAAGTCTCCAAAGCAAGCAACTCAACGCGCTAATACCGAGGCTGATGGGATGTACCTAGATCTGCACAAAACATGAATAAAGCGTAGTATGAGTACACTACAATGGTACCCAGTAAGTACCAAGCCTAACCTCGATAGAGTAGTGACGAGGTCAAGTTGAGGCCCTACTCGAGATAATAAGAAGCAAGACAAAAAAATATAATGATATACTAAAATAACAAGGAAGGGAAACAATAAAGAAATTAGAGAAAAGTAACAACACAGAAACCAAGGAAGCTAATAAAATCACGAAAATAAAACAAGGATTTTACATGTTAAGGAAACAACAACCCAACAATACAGCAAATAGAGAAGGTCAACAGGGGCACCCCCGAAGTACCGCCTCGTAGTCCAAAATCAATAAACTAAATCACAGTCTTTCCTTATATCACCGTGGGTGCCTTTACATTTAGTTTTGAAAATCAGTTTTCCCGAAATAGCAACCCGCGTTTTAGCACACCTTATCACACCGCATGGCTTCTAGTATTTCCCCGACTAGCCACGTGTATCAAGCCCACCTTATCTCACCGCATGCGTTTCAACACCCAGACCTTTGCCACGACCTAAAATCCCACCACAGGCGTCGTGATGACACTTAGTCTCTAAGACTAGGTAGGCCGATTACAATTACATTTCGAGCCATTTTTATTTTTTTTAAATAGTGTAATTTAATATAAGTGTCGAAACCAAAAGCGAAAACAAATATAATAGCCTCCCAATACTGGTAATACTGAGTCACGAACTCTAACTGAATACATGAAATGATCTCAAGGATAGAGTGTACAATGTTGTTCGAATAAGTGTGACAGTACAATAAAAATGAAAAGACTCTATGGGACTGCGACGGCCAAGCAGCTCTACCTTGAATCCTTGCGATCAACACACTAACTCTAGCCGAGTACGATATCTCCAATACCTGGCTCTGCACAAAAATGTGCAGAAGTATAGTATGAACACCACAGTCGGTACCCAGTAAGTATCAAGAGTAACCTCGGTGGAGTAGTGACGAGGTACAGTCAAGACACTCACTAGTCAAATAATCTGTGCAACATAGCATACAAAAATTATAGAAAACAGATAACACTGACAGCAACAATAACTAGCTAATGATATAAATAACAAGGCAACAAGAACACCATAAATATTACTCACACGAATAATAAAGACAAGTGCAACCAATTAATCAAGTCCTTCAAAATATACATCTTTTATCTATAAGTTTTTCAAATAAAAATCTTTAGAATGTATCCTTTCAATTTAATATATCTTGAATATACTTCCTCCAAATAAATATCTTACGAATGTAAATCTTTCAAGTAAATAAGTCCCAATATATTTCTTTTAAATAAATATCTTTCGAATATAATTCTTTTAAATAAAAACCTTTTTAATATAATTCTTTTAAATAAAACCTTTCGAATATAATTCTTTCAAATAAAAACCTTTCAAATATAAATCTTTTAAATAAAATCCTTCGAATATAATTATTTCAAATAAAAACCTTTCGAATACAATTCTTTAAATCAAATCCTTCGAATATAATTCATTCAAATAAAAACCTTTAGAATATAATTATTTAAAATAAAACCTTTCTAATATAATTCTTTCAAATAAAACCTTTCGAATATAGTTTCTTTCAAGTAAAATAACCGGTTGACACCTCACCTCATAATCCTAAAAATCTCGGGTCTCAGCCCACTTTCATATCTCACGGCACCTCATGCCCATATTTCTATCACAACCGTACAGTCAATTCACAAGGCAAAAGACATAATAATTTAATGAAATGACTGAGAAGTGAACGACGGGAATTTACAGATAAGTAACAACACATCAAATAGAGATAAAAAAACAGGGGTGCTCCCGAGGTATCTCCTCTTAAACCCAAATGGAAATGCTCAACAGGGTGATCTCTCGAGGTACCACCTCGTAGTCCCAAAATAAATATGGAAGACAAGGGGATCTCCCGAAGTACCACCTCGTAGTCCCAAAGTAAATATGCAAGACATGAGGGATCTCCCGAGTAAACACCTCGTAGTCCCAAAGTAAATACGCAGTACAAGAGGATCTCTCGAGGTACCGCCTCGTAGTCCCAAAATAAATTTGCAAGACAGGGAGATCTCCCGAGGTATCGCCTCGTAGTCCCAAAATAAATATGCAGTACAGGGGGATCTCCCGAGTAAACGCCTCATAGTCCCAAAGTAAATATGCAAGAGCAAGGATGGAAGAATAACTCAGCAAGAACAACCTCTTCTTAAATCCAAATTTTGATAAATATATTAACGCCTCAATTTAAACTTATTTACTTAATTATTGCAGATGGAAAATCCATAATGTGATTATTTCCAAGAAATATCAAATCAACAAACACACGGAATTCACATAAAAATCCAGCTGGCAATCACACCAAATTATCATATAAATTATAAACTAGACAAACAAGGAATGGGGCATGACAATAAAGGATTTAATAAGTACCAACAATTTCCAATTTAATACTTAAGGGTGTCTACGAATGTTAACCAACATAATTTGCACATATAAACCAAGTACGTACTCGTCACCTCGCATACACGGCTTTCACATTTCACAAATGGCACATACAATTCAATGCCTAAGGCGTAATTCCCCAACTCAAGGTTAGGCAAGATACTTACCTTTTTGAAGTTATACTAATATTCTAAAATAGCCTTCTTGCTTGAATTGACCTCCGGACAGCTCAAATCTATCAAAATTAATTGTATAACTTCATTAAAATTCATCGGAAACAATTTCGGATAATATAACGTCGACATAAAAATTCACATAAAAAAGTCAATAAAAGTCAACGCGGGGCACGCCTCTTGGAACCCGACAGAATTTTCATGAGATCCGAACACCCATTCCGATATGAGTTCAACCATACCAAATTTACCAAATTCCGATAATGAATCGACCTCCAAATCTTAAATTTTCATTTTTGAAATATTTTGCAAAAATCTCATTTTCTTCCAATTGATTCACTAATAAAAGATGAAAATAATCATGACATCATCAAAATTCTATTTCGGAGTCGTTTGCTCAAAAGTCAAACTCCGGTCAACTCTTTTCATTTAAGCTTCAAAAATAAGAATTATTCTTTCAATATAGTCTCGTATCATCCGAAAACCAAAGTCGACCATACATGCAGGTCATAATGCACATTGCAAAGTTGTTCGGGACCTTAAGCTGCTAAAGGGGACATAAATTCTCAAAATGACAAGTCGGGTCGTTACAACCTTACACCACCGCATGTGTATCAATAATCACAATAGCACGGCACAAACCTCGTGCAAATAGTAACAACGTCACGGCAGAAACCTCATGCAAACAATAACAACGGCACGACAGAAACCTCGTGCAATAGCCAAACAATAACCTCAATAATAACACGAAAACCAAAGCATAACAACTAAATAAAATGAAATTTTACAACTTACACCTTGCCTCAACATAAACCACGACCTTTTGCAACTCAACGCCAAACTCAACAACAAGATATTTCAAGGATAGCAATTTCAAGTAGAGAATGCCACAATCAAGTAATGAATACTGAATTAATAAAGCAAGTAATTCAACTAAACATGTAGTACAAGTTGCAAATAAGAGAAAAGACAGATAGACATGTGAAATTAGGCTAAACATGATGACTACAACATGCTAAAGTAACTTAATTAAGGCATAACAAGGAAGCTATGTAACTAAAATCGGAATTTCAACAGTTAGCCCATGTACGCACTTGTCACCTTACGTACATGGCCTTCACATATAAAACATTATCAACATAATACCAAATCCTAAGTGGAATTTTCCCCACACAAGGTTAGACAAGTGTCGCGCCCCATTTTTCTCGCGAAAGAGGGTTTCGATGTGTTGGCAACTCTTTTGGATGGGATATAGAGTGTTAAAAGAAGAATAGTCGCCACCTAATGGTTTTTGAGGTACGTTAGGGCACCTATTATGTAGATAACTTTGTTTGACTAGTCAACGCCACCAAAGATCGGGTAAGTGCTCAAATTACCTCAAAGAGAAGGTGTTAGGCACTCTTCGAGGTCCACAACTGTGGGTCCCGACCGAACTTAAGATTATGTGGATTAAAAATAGGCAAGATAAATAAAGAGAGTAAGGGTCAAAGAAATTTATTATAACACAATGAAAAATAAGGATTACGAGGATATAGCTATGACGGCCTATATTAGGCGGCTAAATGTATAAAGAAGGGGGGGGGGGGGTCCTAAGTTTTTTAGCCTAAAGGTTCACCCCGTGCAACATAACTAATACTTCGCAACTCCCTCGAGGTGGGGAATTACTCATATTATTCTGCGGGCACTGACTATCATCTCCTGCTACCCGATTAATATGTTAAAGTTGTTTACTAAGGCGCTCTAATTCAATTCTAAGTCGTACCCTATGCGTGCACTGCCCGCCCCGTATCTATGGTCCAAGAGGCATTGGACCTCTATTTAGAGTGGTTCTAGAGTTTACTTAGGCTGCTCAAAATGATAAAACTAGGCGACATACAAAAAACATTGGACTTCATGTAAGGACACTTAAGGGCTCAAGTTAGCCTCCACACTTAAACAACAAATGCACACAAAACAGGTTCTCACATTAGGCGTTAGACAGTTTCGAAACTGAGGTGAATTAAAGCCATTAAGCCCTATAGACATGGTTTTTATGTGACCTTGGATTCAAACGTGTAGGCAGTTTCAGATGCAAGGCTCCACTTTAAACTTATAGATATGATTTCCAAACAACTATAAAATTTAGGGATATCTATTATTGCAATTACAGGTTATAAGTGATTAAACCTATAGACATGATCTATAGGTGATTTATGCAGTGGTTGGCAGTGATAACCATTGGAAATACGCAGAATTACTCAGTTTGATCCATTGGGCATGCTTTCTAATAGTGGCACGGCTAAGCAATGAAACAATGTTTGGAAAGTTCAGCATTAACACTTTAAAGCGAGTAGTAATTCCCTATAGGAAGGATTTCTAGATGAAGATCAGTAGAACATAAGCTAGTATAATCCTATAAGCATGGTATCTAATGACTATGCTGCAGTTATGCAAATTGAAAGAATGGTATTCGACATTTTTATTTCCTATAGGCATGCTGTCTAGCAGTAGACATAGGAATAAATAAAGTACTTATACTTTGATAGTAGGCAAGTTGTGTGAGTGTGTGATTTTCCGAATGGCATGATTTCTACCAGTGCGCATGGAAATTGAATGGCATATATATAGCAGGTTGGACAACAAGTATACCATACGAACCGTATAGGCATGTTTTCTACCCTTTCATGCAAAACATTAGAGTATACCCTTTTCCCCGATTTCACAAACACCCCAATTGCCTATTACAAAATTATTATAGACCCAATGATGAATGTAATTAAAACATATTATACAAACAATAGCAGTAGGCCTATAGCAGGCCCAAAAGGAGATACCCAGTATTGCCTGGGCTTTCAACAAACGCTTTCTTCACAAATATCATGCCCCGATCCCAACAGGGGGCTATATTCATCAGCACAGCCCAGAAACCATAGAGGAACTCAAACTAAACCAAACAGCCACAGATTGATCATATGACCCAAACATTGAATCACACAGAAACCACTTAAACAACCAGTTTGCATATTCAGCAGATCGAATGAGGAAAGAACTGAGTGTCAGAGACAACTAAGGTCTCAGTAATAAAGAGGGTGGCAAAAGAACCCCAAGTCCTAGTGTGTCAGAGTTCACAAGGGTCTCAAATGGACCCTGAGCAGTGCTCACACTAGGGAGGTTAATAGAGAGAGTCTTAGTGGCCTTGGCTTTCAGCCGGCCAAGAGTGATAGATTCAGAATAGTGTAGGTAACCAATGAGAGTGAGAGAACAGTGATTATCGGACATAATTTGAAGAGATGCACTTGTATTTTAGAAAGCAGACATAGCAAAGTTGTCTAAAACACAGAACATGCTAGTTAAGACGGTCAACAAGACTTAGAGGCAGATGGCTATTACAGGTTCACACTTAAAAAGAGATAACACATTGGTAGAAAGAACATTGAGAGTTAGAGGAGAAGCAAATTTCCTGAGATCACAAGGTTAACATACAAAGGTGCATAATACCAAACAGGTCTAGGTAAGGCACTAACTTAAAGGGTTAAAGCCTAAGGG